>BSBK01013821.1:32500-38036 GCA_027943335.1 Chamaecyparis obtusa | reverse complement strand
AGCTTATCTTGGTAGCTTGGATTTTATCTCCCTTCTGGACATCATCAAATCTATATAATTTAGGAATGAGGTAGGTTTTGATTTTATTACTCTTATTATTATTTTATTTCAATCTATGTAGGAATTGTAGAGTGTGTCTTCTTTGTGACTTCTAGATTTGTATGTTTGAGGAAATTTGCATTGTTTATTACCTGTTGAGTTTTAGAAAATGTGACATTTCATGCATTTCATTTTGGGAATTTTTACCTATCTGTATAAAAGATTTGAAGGATTGCAAAATCTGTAGGAGAACGTGTAAATCAAGATTATACATATACATATACATATACATATACATATACATATACATATACATATACATATACATATACATATACATATATATATATATATATATATATATATATATATATATATATATATATATTATATTATATATATATATATATATATAGATATATATATATATATATATAATATATATATGTATATATCTATATATATATACAGATATATATATATATATATATGTATATATCTATATATATGATGCAGGAGCATCCTGGGTGTAAGAGAAATCTTGCATCACCCAAAAATATTTATATTTTTATTTTCAATAAGGGGTTATTTTGTGCAGAGCTGCTATTTATGGAAAGTTACTATTTTTTGGTAATTTTCGTATGTGCTCAGAATGATCTGATTTCTTTCTTGGAGGTTCATTTTGGTCATATAAGTCTGCCAGTAAAGTTTCATTGCCAGATCAAGTGTATATTGGAAGATATTGAAGATTTTCAGTATTGGCAGCAGGGTACAGAAACTTTGAACTCAATTTTGAAGGCTTTAGAGGCCCCGGATGAGGTCGAGAATTGGGGTGACGGGCGCTTGCACAGGTTAAGCCTGTAGAGGGCTTCGTGACGTTTCCGAAATAGGGTTATAATAGCCGAGCGGGGTCAACGGGTGATGACTTATGGTCTTCAGAAGTTGGGCCACCTGAAATGGCGAAAAATAATTTTCTTCAAATTTTTGTTCACATTTCAAAGGTTATCTTGAGCCGACTATGATGTAATAAAATGTAAAATAAAATAATTCTAAGTTTGGTCGGCCTTATTGGCTAAAAATTCTGGAACCTTCCCAGGTGGTGAAAAATTGCCTATATAAGGAAGGCTGTATTATTGTCTTAGGCAGTTCGGAATAATTTTGGGTAGCAGATCTGAGTAATAGCTCGAGGCTTTGTCCTACAGAATATTGTAAGGGAATGCCCATGTGGCTTTGCATATTATAATTCTGAAAGTTTTTAATTCCACATTTGTGGAGATAATAAGAAACCAATTTTCTATTCTTGCATATTGTTGTTGTTTCTCTATTTCTGTTATGTGTTTGTGGTATTAAGGGGAGCACCCTTCATCAAGTGGTATCAGAGCAGGAGTTCTTGAGTGTGTAAACAGATCACCGACTGTGAGGCAGTTTGCACCAGGACCGTGGCTAGGGTTTCAGCGCGCATCGCGAAAATGCCTCCACGATGAGAACGTGGTGGAAGAGTCGGTGCTGTGACACCCGAGGTTAGAGAGCTGCAGAGACACGTGCGAGCATTGCAAGAAGAGATTCGTAGAGGAATGAATCTCAATGTCAGAGACGAAAGCGAGGATGAAGCCGAAGAAGAATA
Organism: Chamaecyparis obtusa; assembly: GCA_027943335.1. Lineage (NCBI taxonomy): Eukaryota > Viridiplantae > Streptophyta > Pinopsida > Cupressales > Cupressaceae > Chamaecyparis > Chamaecyparis obtusa. Next base: position 36,373 of record BSBK01013821.1, on the reverse strand, counting down.
TCAAGAAGGAGAAGCCGAAATTGTGAACCAGGAGGAAGAAAGACTTTTTCGGGCCATTTCCAAGATTGGGAAAAGACCTAAGATTGAGGTTCCTACATTTTCTGGAAATCTTAACCCAGATGAATTGATTGATTGGATCAATGAATGTGAGGAATATTTTGAGTACGAAGATGTTGACGATCCTGATAGGGTCAAATTTGCGAAGGCCAGATTGAAAGGTCATGCGAAGATCTGGTGGCAAGAAATTCAATTAGAGTGAAATAGAAGAGGGAAAGATAAAATCACAAGATGGGATCGGATGGTGGATAAATTGAAGCGACAGTTCATTCCTGTTGATTATGAGCTTGACCTACTGAAGAAAATGCATAGTTTGAAGCAAGCAGGAAGATCTGTTCAGGAGTATACAGAGGAGTTCTATCGACTTCTCATCAGAACAGGCCATGCAGAAGCTGATAAAGAGAAAGTTGTCTGATACCTTAATGGGTTAAGGCCAAGCATTCAAGAGGAGCTGAATCTGGTTCGAATGAACAGTATTGAAGAGGCATACCAGTTTTCCCTAAAAGTAGAGGAAAAGATGAACAAGAAGTTTGAGAGCAGACAAAACGGAAGAGGCCGCGTTGGACGATCTGGTGGACGGTCATATGGTGGCCGAAATGAAGATCCAAAAAAGAAGGATGAGGCTAGTAGCAGTCAGAATCAGCGAGGAAATAATTCCAATTGCTTCCAGGATCAGAATAATAGAGATCAAAGAGGAAGAGGAAGAGGACAAGGATCTGGAAGAGGTGGCTTCCGTGGAACATGTTTTCACTGTGGAGAAGAAGGTCATAGGGCATTTGAATGTCCTCAGCGCCAAGGTAGAATAGATAGGAGAAATGAAGGCCAGGCCAGAGTTGCACATGTAGATGAAGATGCCAGATCATCAAATTCTGAAGATGCTGAAAGAGGAGAAACGTTGATTAACAGAAGAGTCCTGTTGAGTGGTGAGAATGAACCTGAGCAAAGAAGGAGCCTGTTTCGCACTAGGTGCAAGTGTGAAGGTAAATGTTGTGATGTGATTATTGATAGTGGAAGCACTGACAATTTGGTGTCAGAAGAGATGGTGACAAAGTTGAAGCTCAAGAGACAGAAACACCCACATCCATATCAGATTGCCTGGGTACAGGATGACCACAAGATCATGGTCAATGAACAATGCCTAGTGAAGTTCAAGATCGGTGGGTACCAAGACGAGGTACTATGTGATATCATCTCTATGGATGCATGTCATATGTTATTGGGTAGACCGTGGCAGTTTGACAGATGTGCTGTACACGATGGTCGTGCGAATACCTATTCCCTGACAAAGGATGGAGTGCGACATAAGCTAAAGCCATTGAAGGAGACCGAAGAAAAGGTATGTGGGAATGCAAGAATAACATTTGTTGATGGAAGGAAATTCTTAGATGGTATGAGGCATAAGCATGTATGTTTTGCTTTAATTCCAAAAGCTGGTAAAGAGGAAGTAGAAGATATTCCTGTAGAAGTTGCAGATTTGTTGAATGAGTTTCAGGATATTATATTCGATAACGTGCCTGATGGATTACCACCAGTCAGGAAGATCAGTCATCAGATGGACTTGATCCCCAGGAGCGAGTTTGCCGAATAAGGCAGCACACAGAATGACACCTGCAGAAAGTGACGAGTTGAACAGACAAGTACATGAACTGTTACAGAAAGGATTGATCCGTGAGAGTCTGAGTCCCTGTGCTGTACCAGTGGTATTAGCACCAAAGAAGAATGGAGAATGGAGGATGTGTACAGATTCTAGGGCAATAAACAAGATCACAATCAAGTACAGGTTTCCATTGCCACGAATGGATGATATTATGGACTATTTGAGTGGAGCTGTGTATTTCTCAAAGATAGATCTGAAGAGTGGATATCATCAGATTCGGATCAGAGAAGGAGATGAATGGAAGACTACCTTCAAAACAAAGGAAGGACTATATGAGTGGTTAGTCATGCCTTTTGGGCTAACCAATGCACCGAGCACTTTCATGCGGCTTATGAATGAGGTTCTGAAAGAATTTCTGGGTAAGTTTGTCATTGTTTACCTAGATGATATTTTGATCTTTAGTAAGACATTGGAGGAGCATATGATGCATATTCGTATGGTATTTGAGAAGTTGAGAGAAGAGAAATTGTTGATTAATTTGAAGAAGTACAATTTTGTGAAGAAAGAGTTAGTGTATTTGGGATTTGTAGTTTCGGCAGAAGGTCTGAAAATGGACCCAGAGAAGGTACAGGCTATTCTTAAATGGCCTACTCCAAGGAATGCTACTGAGGTAAGATCTTTTCATGGTCTAGCTATCTTTTACAGAAAGTTTATCAGAAATTTTAGCAGTATTTGTGGACCCTTGACTGAAACAATGAGAGGGGATAGAAAAGAGATTAAGTGGACTAATGGAGCAGAAAAGAGTTTTCAATTATTGAAACAAAAAGTTACAGAACAACCTGTTTTAGCACTTCCAGATTTTAATAAGGTGTTTCAAGTAGATTGTGATGCTAGTGGTACTGCAATAGGAGCTGTTATGAGCCAAGAAGGTAAACCTGTTGCGTATTTCAGTGAGAAGTTAAATGATGCCAAGAGGAAATATTCTGTTTATGATAAGGAATTTTATGCTATAGTTCAGGCATTAAAGAAGTGGAGACATTATCTGCTTCCTAAGGAGTTTGTTTTGTATACTGATCATCAAGCTTTGCAATATTTGAATAGACAAGGAAAGTTCAATCAGAGGCATTTGAAATGGGTTGAGTTTTTGCAGAGTTATACATTTGTTTTGAAACACAGGAGTGGAAAGTCTAATAGGGTTGCAGATGCTCTTAGCAGAAGGCAACTATTGCTGACATAAATGCAGATTGAAGTGCTTGGGTTCAAGGAACTGAAGAATTTGTATCCAAAGGATCCTGATTTTGGTGAAGCTTGGAAAGCTTGTACAGAACCTGTTACTCTAGACAGGACGAAATGGCTGGATTTCATCATCCAGGATGATATGCTATTCAAAGGGAGTCAATTGTGCATTCCACGAAGTTCTATGAGGGAGAATCTCATCAAGGAGAAGCATAGCAGAGGATTGGCTGGACATTTTGGTCGTGACAAAACCCTTTCTTTGGTTAGTGAGAATTATTATTGGCCACAGTTGCAGCAAGATGTGAAGAAGTTTGTACAGAGTTGCAGAGTATGTTAGATGGCGAAAGGAGTGAAGCAGAATACAGGGTTGTATCAGCCATTACTCGTACCAGAGAAGCCTTGGGAGGATATCAGCATGGACTTTGTTCTTGGTTTACCGAGGACTCAGTGGGGACATGATTCAATTTTTGTAGTGGTTGACAGATTTTCAAAGATGGCACATTTCATTCCCTGCAAGAAGACTAATGATGCTGTTCATGTAGCAGAATTATTTTTCAGAGAAGTAGTGAGACTTCATGGTTTGCCAAAGACCATAGTTTCAGATCGGGACACTAAGTTTGTTGGATATTTCTGGTGAACATTGTGGAAGAAGTTGAAGACAGATTTGAAGTTCAGGTTTCTATCACATCACCCACAAACTGATGGATAGACAGAGGTGGTGAATAGGAGTTTGGGAAATCTGCTGAGATGTTTGGTTGGGGATAAGCCAACAGGATGGGATTTGATTTTAGCACAGGCAGAATTTGCATACAATAATTCTGTCAATAGGAGCACTGGTAAATCACCATTCCAGATTATATATGGAAGTAGTCCAAGAAATGCATCTGAGTTGAGAAAGATAGATAAAGGAGAAATAAGTAGTGCTGAGGCTGAGGATTTTGCAGAACATTTGAAGAACATCCATGGGGAGGTGAGGGAAGCAT
>BSBK01013821.1:0-27500 GCA_027943335.1 Chamaecyparis obtusa | reverse complement strand
ACACACACACATTCTATCTTCAATCGGCTATTCATGGAGGTGGAGACCACCAAAATGGGGGTTTGACTAAGGTAAAACCCTATATAGCCACCCCCAAAATGCCCTTTTTCAAATATCTATAGTCATTTTTTTGAGAATTGGAGGATAGATTTGGGTACCCTTTTCACCAAACTTCTAGGATTTGTGAACAAAAATCAAAATCGAGGTAGAGAATAAAAATGTGGTATTTGATCTTTTATGAGGGTCAAACTCGACCTACTACTAGAAAGATGAAATTTTTTTCGGTGTTCTCCATCTCGGCTTTTTGATCACAAATCTAGTTACAGAATCTTTTGAAACCTCATACAGACTTTAAAAAATAGGTATTTCCAAATCAATTTCACAATGGGGTATGTATCTTGACCTAATTAATTTTCAAGTATTTCCAAATTTACTTATGCTATGCTAATTCCAATTTCAATTCAAATGAATAAGTGTTGAATGTTAGGTACATTGCTAAGCTTCCATTTTTTCCCCTATTCACTTCCTTAGCTTGTTTTGTTGACATTTTTTATCCATTTGGGATCTTTTTTATATCTTCTCAGTACAGTGGGAGTGGACCATTTAGGTTCCACAAGGTCAGGTGGTATTGATTCTTTTACCATTTGAGATTCTGACGTTCATGTACTGGTTCTGGATGATCCCTATAGTAGTTGGTTCTTCTTGCTCTTCATTGATGGAGACATGTTTGTATTCTTCTTATTTTGTGTTTCCTTATAACCTTGTATCACTTATTCAGGAGATATCATGATGTACTTTATTTTTGATATTGTATTACATACTCTACAACATGTGCAGTGGATGTAGGTTATTATAGATACCTTATGGTATGAGTTGTATTTATGTTATATTTTATATGATGTTGTAATTTTATCTTCCATTTTTTCACATGAGATTTTTAATTATATCTAATATAAATTAATTAATTAATGTTTACATAATCTATGTCAAGGAACCCTTGAGGGTTGTAATCTATGTTGAGTTGTGTTTATATGTGATTTGTGTATTATAATGTGTTTCTTTCGCATTGCAAAATGTTATTGTAATTTTTTTTTAACACTAAAAAAGAAAAAAAAATATTCTATAAACTTAGTTGCATGTTTATATTAAGTTCTCATGGGTTCCCTGGTGGGGAATTACACACAACATAGAAGAAATAAGATGTCTCCCCTTAATAGTAGGATATTCATCCTCAAAATAGTCCTCACAGGATTGAATCTAACAACAACAAAAAAAGACATTTCTTAATAGAGGAACATGTATATTATCATGCACCAGTAGTGACATATATAACTCTAACAAAAATAACCTTAAGAAAAAGAAACATAATGCCAAGTAGGGCCCTTGAAAACTTGCAGCCCCCACTTGACCAAATAAAGAAATGAGAAAAGAAATGGTTTAAAATCAAAAACACTATGCAAAAGACCCCAGGGCCAAAGATAGAACAACTCACTAACCCTCCACCAAGAAAATAAAAAATAAAAAAACATAAGGGGCCCAACACCATAGATAAATGAAGAGAAAGGAGAAACTGAAGCCCTTACCACCACAAATATTCTTGGAGAGAAGACACAAATCCACGAGCTGCAACACACATCACCAAAACAAACCATATGTGGTGCAGGAGCACCATTTTATAAGGCTCCCACCATTAAAAATTTTGTTGTGAATTGCTTTTTGATCAAGCCATGTGAATACAATAAGAGCCTTAGAGCTCAGTTTGTGTGTTTAGGTCCTAGGTTGGGTCCTAGGAGGTCACAGTCTACTCTTATCTTGTAATTGCTCAGGGACTCAGTAGATGATGTCATCCTAATGTCACTCAATTTTAAATGAGATGGTAGTCTAAAAGTGTGGGTTTGAGTTATTTGGCACATGTGTGCATTGGAGATGGCCTTATTAAGGCCTAGAAGCTTAAGAAGATCAAAAATTGCTCTAGCAACAAAAGTTGCTAAAAAGTTGCGTATCAACTTTTCAAAGTTGCTTAGCAACTTTTCTCCTAAAAGGTTATAACTCTAACCTGGTGGCTAGAAGGCCTAACCATACTCATACCCCCATTGTAAGACATTAAATTCTTTGAAAACCCTAATTCAAGGGTTGGTTGTTAGATTGTATGACAGTAAGAAGGAAAATCTAGGATGTGACTGTGTTTGCTATGCCAGACTGCACATATGAAGTGAATGATGGAAGTTAATGATTAGATTTTGATTTGATTTTTTTGTAAATATTTCATAGATTCATAAGATTTAAATTCAAGTTCTTAGATTAGGTTTTCTTTGCAAGTTTGTGTGTTCTTTGTAAAATAGTTGGGATCTTTAGGTTCACTGTCTAGTTTTGACTAGTTTGTGAAGATGGGTTTGTAGCTCCTATCCCCACTATGGAAACTTCACAGAACAATTGGATATTGTAGTACAAGCCTTTTAAATTTTATGATATCAAGTAGGACCATGGGAAGTTTGAGAAAGCAATATTAAGACCAAGCCCTAGGAGAGCCTGGACTGTGCCCGGCTAGGTAAGGTCAAGTTTGCAGAGGTCTAGAAGGAAAGGATGAGATTTGTAGGAAGAATCCTTTGGATGATTTTAAGTATGGATAGTGAAGCCTCATTCATGTGAATGAGGATCCCCTACCAATCGAGAAAAGGTGGAGAAGCTATCAAACGAATTCACTAACCCTGTTAAGCCAAAAAGCACCTAGAAAACCTCAATTTGGATCAGGGCATTGTACAGACACTTGGAGTCCTAAAACCTAGAAAATCATTGAGATCTAGGGAATTGAATAAGAGTCTCTTTAGAGATTTAGCCAAGATTTGGCAAGGTGTGCAAGTGATAGCCCTAGAAATCTAGACTAGAGGCCTAATTGGGGCTCATTCCTTGTAGCCCTATTTTGAGGGAAAATGAAGCAATCAGTAGGTAAGATGAATCAACCATATTGTTGGGGTCACACGGAAGACTATAAAAATACCTAAGAAACCATCCTCATCCTTTCTAGGACCTAAGAAGCTGTTGGTGAAGTTGTGCCCTTACGAGCATATGTAAGGGAATGAAGCAAAGCTAAGAAAAGGTGAGTGTAGGGGTTGAAGTACTTGCTCTTGGTGGTCATATTGGGAAAGGTTAGGGGATTCCATAAGAAAAGGAAGTCCTAGAGACCATAGGGTGTGTGGAGAACACTTATTGATCCAAGGAAGAGATCAAAGAGCATAGACTAGGATAGTCTATCCCAATCTCCCCCATCAGATTGGTATTAGAGAAAATTTAGAGACTTGGGATGAGAGTAACTTGAGGTAGTGAATGTTGCAACCTCCATAATCAGTAGAGGGTCATATTGGAAGAATAAAAATGGTGACTAATGCAGGGTTAGAAAAGAAGGTGGAAGACTAGGAGGAAGATAATAGACTCCTAAGAGAAAGGTTTGCTCAGTTAGAGTGAGTCTTGGATGTAGTTCAAGCTAAAGAAGATAAGGTGAATGAAAAAATAGAGGAGCAAGAAGCCAAGGATAAATAAAATACCTTGGATGATGAAAGTTCCTTCACTTGATCCTCCAACACAAGATGAGCATTTCTTGAAGGCACTTAAAGCCATAACTGGTAAAGCCCTTGAAGGTGTACCTTTTCTCATTGGTAGAATGGATATTGAATTAGTGATGTAGTGGATTGAGAGCATGGAGAATCACTTTGAGTGTGAAGATATTTCTAAAGCACAAAAGGTCAAAGTGGCCAAATCTAGGTTGAGGGTCCAAGCTCTGACTTGGTGGAACTACCTCCAAGAAAGAAAGGGACAAAGAAGGGAAAAATCCAATAGAAAATTGGAAGGCCATGGTGAACAAAGTTAGAGAAGCTTACCTACCTAGAAGTTTTGAAATACAACTACATAGGAGAAGACTAAATCTCAAACAAAAGAAAATGGATGTTGCTACCTACATAGAGGAGTTCCACAAATTGAGCCTTAGGTCCAAGCTGTAGGAGGTAGAGAGTATCAAGGTTGCAAGATACTTGAGTGGGGTTGAAGTGGAGTATAACAGAGGCGATGAACTTGTTCACTCCAAATAATGTCCTTGGGTCTCAACATATGGCACAAAATATTGAAGAAGAAAAGAGAAGGAAGAAAGAGCCTAACTCTAAAAATAGAGGCAGGGGTAGAGACTCTAGAAGGGGTCAAAGAGGAAGTTCTAGTGGCAGAGGAAGTGACTCAAGAAGTTAGGGAGAGAATAGGACTCCATGAAAGAATTGCAAAGACTAGTACTAGAGGTACTTTTGGTATAGGAAGAGGATCCCATGGAGGGTCAAGTAGAGGAAGAAATGTAGGGAGAAGCAGTTCCTATTTTGTGACTATGAAATGTTACCAATGTGGTCAACTTGGACGTCCTACTTATAGTTGTCCTGACAAACCTTCTAGTTCTAACACTGAGAAGAGGGTAGCCTATGCCCAAGATGATGGTGCCAACTCATGCACTAATGAGGTTAGTAAACTATAATTAGAGCTGATGGAGAATCTTATGTTTAGAAGGGTCCTAATCAGACATCCTACTCAAGGAGAACCCAAGAAAAGAAGAGCTCTTTTAAGAGTTAGATGCAAGATTCTTAGAAAGGTATGCAAAGTCAAAGTTGATTCAGGAACAACTGATAATATTATGTCAGATGAAGTAGTTAAGAAGCTAAAACTAGAAAATATACCTCACACTAACCCATACAAGGTAACTTGGCTAAATGAAGAGAAAAGTGTTTTGGTCAATGAACAGACTTGGGTGGAGTTTTCCATTGGAGGGTATAAGGACAAGATCCTTTGTGATGTACTACCCATGGATGCCTATCATCTCTTATTGGGAAGGCCCTAGTAGTTTGATAGGAAGGTGATTTATGATGGAGACAAGAATTCCATTTCCTTTAAGAAGGATAAAAAAACATTTAGGATCCAATCCCTGACAGAGAATAATGAAGGAGCCTCAAGGACACCAAATTGTCTTACTAAGAACTGGTAAGGAGTTCTTACACCTATTGCAATGAGATGAAACATTAGGATGTGTAATTATGGTGAAGCCTAAGGAGGAGGATAAGAAGTTGTAGATAGGGACACCTAATGAGGTGAAGAAAATGTTAGAGCTGTACAAGAAAATAGTGAGTGATGGAGCACCTGCAACCCTTCTTCCAAGAAGGGATATAAGCCATCAAATAGATTTTGTGCTTGGTGCATCTTTACCAAAGAAGGTAGCATATAAGCTCACACCTTATAAAAAAAAGGAGGTGGCAAGGCAAGTACAAGATTTTTTGGATCAAGGACTGATTAAGAAGAGCATCATACCATGTGCAGTACTGGTGGTGCTAGCATCAAAGAAAGGAGGCAAGTGGAGACTTTTCACTGATTCAAGAGCAATAAATAGAATCACCATAAGGTATAGATTTCTAATTCCTAGAATAGAAGATCTTATGGATTGTTTAGGGGGTGCTATGTACATTTCTAAGTTGGATCTTAAAAGTGGTTACCATCAAATTAGAGTTAAGGAGGGTGATGAGTGTAATACAGCTTTGAAGACGATAGAGGGGTTGTATGAATGGCTTGTGATGCCATTTGGGCTTACTAATTCCCCTAGCACCATCATGAGGTTGATGAATGAGGTTTTGAAAGATTTCACTAGGTGATTTATGGTAGTGTATCTAAATTATATACTCATCTATTGAAGAACCAAAGAAGAGCATCTTGAGCATTTAAGGTTAGTCCTAAAGAGGCTATATGATGAGAAGTTGGAAATAAACTTAGAAAAGTGTGAATTCTTGAAGAAGGAGCTAGTATACTTGGGGTTTATGGTTTCCAAGGGTACCTTGAAGATGGACCCAAGAAAAGTTGAGGCAATCTTGAATTGGCCTGGAATTAAAATAGGGACTGAAGTTAGGAGTTTTCATGGCTTGGCACAATTTTATAGGAAGTTTGTGAGGAAATTTAGTGGCATCTGTGCACCATTTATTGACACCATTAAAGGATGAGTGAGAACCAAGTTCAAATGGACTAAGCAAGCTGACAAAGCATTCCAACACTTGAAGCAAGAAGTAGCCACAAAACCCATCCCACTCTTACCTACTTTTGACAAGTTATTTACATTGGAGTATGATGTAAGTGGATTTACAGTAGGGGGTGTGTTGGGCCAAGAGGGAATGCCTATGGAATTTTTTAGTGAGAAGATCAATGACGCAAAGAAGAGGTATTCATCATATGACTTGGATTTGTATGCACTAGTTCATTCTCTTAAGAAATGGAGATATTACCTACTTTCCAAAGAGTTTATGGTGTTTACAAACAACTAGGCTTTAAGTTACATTAACACTCAGGAGAAGCTAAGCAATAGACATTTGAAATGGATGGAGTACCACCAACCCTTTACCTTTACCATCAAGCATAAAAAGGGATAGGTCAATAAGGTAGCAGATGCTTTGAGTAGGAAGTTGTTGACTATTCAAGAAGTGCAGCTATAGAGCATAGGGATAGAAAGCATCAAGGATCTCTATGAAGAAGATGTAGAGTTTTCCATAGCCTACAAGGTATGCATAGATTTTGAAAATCATTTTCATAGTGAGTATGCAGACTATACTCTTCAAAATGGCCTCTTGTTTAAGGGCAATCAGTTGTGTGTCCCTAGAGGATCCATGAGAGAGAATCTCATATAGGAGAAGCACAATGGGAGCCTAAGTGGACACTTTGGCATTAATAAAACTATGGAGTTAGTACAGAGGTACTACTATTGGCCTAGGTTTCCACGGGATGTGAGGAAGTATGTGGAATAGTGTGGTGTATGTCAAAGGGCTAAAGGAGGCTCAAGAAATGCAAGACTATACCAACCTCTACCAGTTCCAAATAGGCCTTTGGAGTGTGTAAGTATGGACTTTATGGTGGGACTCCCTAAGAAAAATATAGGTATGGATTATGTATATGTGGCAGTAGATAGGTTTTCTAAAATGATCCATTTTATTCCATGTAGAACTACCCATGATGCTAGTTACATTGAAAACCTATTCTTTATAGAGGTTGTAAGGATAGATGGACTCCCATTGAGAATTGTATCAGATAGGTATAGTAAGTTCATGAGCCATTTCTGGAAAACCTTATGGAAAAGACTTGGAACTAACCTATCATTTAGGTCAACTTACCATCCACAAATAGATGTTCAAATTGAAGTCATCAATAGGGTACTAGGAAACTTACTAAGGTGTCCAACCAAGGAGTATGGATAGACTTGGGATCTAGTTGTTCCATAGGCTGAATATGCCTATAATGATAGTGTTAACAAGATAACAAGGAGAAGTCTTTTTGAAATTGTATATGGAAGACATCCTAGAGGGGTCTGTGAATTGAGAGAACTTAGTTCAATGGATATGAAGAGTGGACGTGCAGAGGATTTTACTCTAACCATCAAACAAGTACAAGACCAAGTTAAGAAATCTATCCTAGAGTCCACTCAAAAAATGAAAGCCAAAGTGGAAGAAAGGAGAGAGGTCTAGTTCAAAGTGGTAGACTATGTGATGGTCCATTTAAGCAAGGCTAGGATGCAAAAAGGAGTACCTACCAAATTATAGATGAAGAAGGTAGGGCCTTGCAAAATTCTAGCCAAATATGGTGCCATTGCCTATAAGGTGGACCTTCCATTAGACTTAGCTATATCACCAGTCTTCAATGTAGCTGATCTAGTCTAGTATAAAGGTGAAGTAGCTGAGAACACTCAGAATCAAGCCAAGGTATTGTAGGATTTGGATGTGAATGCCATGCCTCAAGTGAAGCATCCCATAGTAGAGAAGATCTTGGAGTCTAGAGTTAAGAAGTCTACAAGGCACCAAATCTACATGGACCACTTGGTGAAGTGGGTAGGAAAGCCTAAGTTAGAAGCCACTTGGGTTGAAGAAAGTAGGTTCAAAAAGCTAGGCATAGACCTGGCTCTCATCTCACCTTACATACCTTAATTATGTGCCGAGGGGGAGTATGGTGTAGGAGCACCATTTTATAGGGCTCCCACCATTAAAATTTTGTTGTCAATTTCTTCTTGATGAATCCATGTAAATACAATAAGAGCCTTAGAGCTTAGTGTGTGTGTTTAGGTCCTAGGAGGTTAGTCTACTCTTGTTTTGTAATTGCTCAGGGAATCAATAGCTGATGTCACCTGATCTTAAATGAGATGCGAGTCTAAAAGTGTGGGTTTGAGTTATTTGGCACATGTGTGCATTGGAGATGGCCTTATTAAGGCCTAGAAGCTTAAGAAGAGAAAAAATTGCTCAAGCAACAAAAGCTGCTAAAAAGTTTCTTAGCAACTTTTCTCCTAAAGGTTATAACCATAACCTGGATGCTAGAAGCCGTAACCAAACTCATACCCCAATGGTAAGACATTAAATTCTTAATAAAACCCTAAGTCAAGGGTTGGTTGTCAGATTGTATGAAAGTAAGAAGGAAAATATAGACTGTGACTATGTTTGGTGTGCCAGACTACACATATGAAGTGAATTATGCAAGTTAATGAATAGATTTTGATTGTTCTTCTGTTGTAAATCTTTCATTGATTCATAAGCTTTCAATTCAAGTTCTTAGATAAGGTTTTCTTTGCAATTTTGTGTGTTCTTTGTAAATAGTTTGGATCTTTAGGTTCCCTATCCAATTTTGACTAGTTTGTGAAGATGGGTCCATAATGTTAGAAAGTAAAGTCCACCAAGATAACTTGGGGGGAGAGGTGAATTAGTTATCAGATAACTAAACATTTTATCAACTTCAATAGATTTTAACCATGTAAGAAATGTAATCAACAACCATAGAAAGATATACATACATAATGACACAATAAAAAAAGATATGTTGACTAGGGAGCCTCTTGATCAAAGACTAAACCCCGGTGGGAATGATGTCCACAAAAGATGCACTAATATGAATATTCCTTGTGAAAGGATGGACTCTTTTAGGAGTCTTATGAAATACATTCAGTACATATGAATCTCTATTAGGAGACTTTGAATCCCTACTAGAATCTTCTAACTCTATTAGGAGTTATAAAAGACAAAAGGACCCACTTCCCAAATAGCTTCTGGAGTAAGATCACTGAACACACTATCCAACTGATCTTTTTATTATGCAATAGAATAATACCAAAAGATTACTAATCTCAAAAATTCAATACTTCTCCTCTGAGTGTGCCAAACAAAACCAATTGCTTCATCAAATCTCAATACCAGATCTTTGTAGTTTGCATATCCTCTTTCAACAAGTATTGCACAATTCCATAATTCACTTTCACAATACCATACACAATTACATATTACAACAAGGAAAGCATTCCTACCTTTATATGAGACTCAAGTAATTAGAAATGAGTCAGCATACATGTTACAAAATAAAATCTTCCACACGTTACATAAAAATTATAGAAAAATGTCAACTTCCAATTAATATAATTCTTCACTTCTGTAACCTCAAACCTTGCACTCTCATCCACATCACTAAAAATATGTCTTAAACTACTCTCCAACTATGTATAACTAGATTCAATCCTGATTAGGAGATATCAATTGATTTCCACAAACTGCTACTCAAGAACACTGCCTAAATACTGCTTCCACTAAAATGCTCATAACTTCCATGAATAAATGAATTTTCATCTGCACTCTTAACCATGATCTTATAGAACATCATAGAGTAAGTCCTCAACTTTTCATAGCTTCATCTTCAATATCCCATGTGCACTGACTCAAACACTATTTTCTTCTCTACTAATCTCCAGTAGATCATTGTGTTGACATCAATGACAATCATAGTCATGAATGCAATAATAACTACTACAAAATGGCTACAAATACTCCCCCATAGGATATATTCATCATTCATTCCTAAAAATCTCCCCAATTGGCATTGATGCCAACAAAGATGAAAAACATCCAAGTTCCATGAATACGAACACTACTACACACACTGCTACACTACTGCTCAGAAATAATTTCATATCCTCTCCATCAGTCAAATCTTGCTTCATTTTCCAATTCAATTCTCTCCAATAGATGGTTTTTCATGTATACTTCTCCCCCATTGACATCAATGATAGATGTTTCATCACTATGTCAACAAGAACTTCAATGTCAAAAGACACTATTTTGAAAAATACATTCACTAGAGTCCACATGACTCAGGTCAGATACACATACTCCCCCATAGAGGAAGTACCACCATCTAGTTGAGAAGAAAGATAGGGCTCATATACCACTGGATGGATGCAACAATCTGCATCACTTCTCAAAAGTAGGTTGGGCCATAACCCCAAGCATACCTCTCATATACTCAAAAGTATCCTTCGGTAAAGGTTTTGTAAATATATCTACAATCTTCTCCTTTGTGCTTATATACTCAAGTCTAAATTCTTTCTCTACCACTTTCTCTCTCACTACATGATACTTTATCTCTATATGCTTTGTCTTAGAATGTAGTACATGATTCTTAGACATACTAACTATGCTGGTGTTATCACAATGTATAACAACAGGATCAACAAATTTTATTCCAATATCCTTCAACATTTTCTTCATCCAAATTATTTGATTACAATTGTTTCCTACTACCACATATTTTTCTTTTGATGTGCTATGTGAAATACAGTTCTTCTTCTTGCTTAACCAAGAAACCAATCTTCTTCCAAGGAAAAATGCACCTCCACTGGTGCTCTTTTTGTCATCAACACTACCTCCCAATCAACATCTGTATATGCACATAGGGTAAAATCATAAAAATTTTCCTATCCTAATCCATACTCACTTATGCCTCTTAAGTACCTCAATATCCTTTTTACTACTGCATAATGTGATTCTTTGGGTTCAACTTGAAATCTTTCTATAATTCCAACTACATGAGATATATCAGGTCTTGTATGAGTCAAATATTGTAATCCTCCAATCATGGATCTGCAGTTTTTCTATTCCATTGCAGGAGTCTCATCTTTGCTAGATAACTTATTTCTAGTTACCATAGGTGTTCCAATTGGCTTACAATTCTCCATTCCAAATCTCTTCATAAAGTCATTCAAGTACTTTGTCTGACTTACAAAGATACCATCACTATTTTGTGTTATCAGAAATCCTAAAAAGTATTTCATTTCACCAGTCATACTCATTTCAAATTCAATCTTCATTTCATCTACAAATTTATCACTAGCTTCGTCTTCTCCTCCAATGATAATATCATCAACAAAAATAACAACAACTAAAAAACTATTTTCAATTTATTTTGTGTACAAATTATTGTCTGATGTACCTTTAGTAAATCCCAATTTTATCAAATACTTATCCAATCTCGCATACCAAGTTCTAGGTGCTTGCTTCAGTCCATATAAAGCTTTCTTCAGTTTACATACCATATCTCCTTCTTGAGTTAAAGGAAAACCTTTAGGATGCTCAATGTAAACTTCTTCTTCTAATTCTCAATTCAGAAATGCTGACTTCACATCCATGTAATACACTTTAAATTTCTTAAAAGCTACATAGGCCAAAAATATTCTTAGTGCTTCAATTCTTGCTACTAGTGCAAAGGTTTCTTCATAGACAATTCATTCTTGCTGTGAGTATCCTTTACATACCAATCTTTCTTTTTTCCTTAAAAATTCTCCTTCTTCATTCATCTTGTTTCTGAATACCCATTTTTTTCCTATAACATTCTTATCGTTAGGTTTGGGGACCAATTCCCATGTCTTGTTCTTTTCAATATGATCTAGTTCTTCTTTCACAACTTTAATCCAATGTTCATCTTCATAGGCTTCATTAGTAGATTTAGGTTCAATTTGAGAAATTAAACACAACTATTCTTGTACCTTATTCCTTGTCAGAACTTCTCTATCTATGCTTCCAATAATCTAATCAACATGATGATTCCTTGATAGATTCATGTTAGGTGTCATTATCTTAGTTCTAACTTTAGGTGTAGGTTCTTCAATGATTTATTCACTATAGCTTTCATTCAACAAATCACTATCAGTTTCATAGAATAATTCAGTAGTCTCTTGATTAGGTCTAGGATGAGTTCCTTCATCTGATGCATAATCAAGCTTTCTTTCCTACATTTTGAACTTTTCAACAACTTTCACATTTTCTCTCTCAACAATAGTCTTAGTTCTTTTATTGTAACATCTATAATCTTTTCTCTTCAATGAATATCCAATAAATATACCTTCATCACTTCTAGGATCAAACTTTCCAATGTCATCTATTTTAATATAACATTTGCTTCCAAAAATTCTAAAATACTTAATTGATTGTGCATGTCCAAACCATAGTTCATAAGGTGTCTTTTTTGTGTCTACTCTGATTTGTACACTGTTCATTATTGATGAAGGGTACTCCCCTTAATACCACAAACACATAACAGAAATAGAGAAATAAGAACAATAATATGCAAGAATAGAAAATTGGCTTCTTATTATCTCCACAAATGTGGAATAACAAACTTTCCAAATTACAATATGCAAAGCCACATGGGCATTCCCTTACAATATTTTGTAGGACAAAGCCTCGAATCAATACCCAGATCTACTACCCAAAACTGCCCTAGACAACACTATGGGCCTTCTTTATATAGGCAATTTCCACCACCCGAGAACGTTCTAGAAATTTAGCCCTTAGGGCCAACCAAACTTAAAATTATTTTATTTTATAATTTATTACATCAAAGTCAGCTCAAAATGAGTTTTGAAACCCAAACAAAAATTTTGAAGAAAAATTATTTTCTGCCATTTCAGGTGACCCACCTTCTGAAGACCATAAGTCATCACCCGTTGACCCGATTGGCTATTATAACCCCATTTTGGAAATGCCACAAACCACTCTACAGGCTTGACCCATGCAAAGCACCTGTCACCCAAATTTTCAACCTCATCTGGGGCCTCTAAAGCCTTCAAAACTGAGTTTGAAGTTTCTATACCCTGCTGCCAATACCGAAAATCTTCAATATCTTCAAAACTAGACCTGATCTAGCCATGAAACTTTGCTAGTAGGATGATATGACTGAGATGAACCTCCATATGTAAAATTAGAACATTCCGAGATTGTAAGACCAACTTACTAAAAAAAAAGCAAGTTCCATAAATAACAATTCTGCGCAAGATAGCCCTTATTGAATACAAAAACAAAAATATTTTAAGGTGATGCAAGATTGCTCTTACAACCAGGATGCTCCTGCATCAGACACCCATGGTAATTTGAGAAGTGACCCTTTCATGACTCAAGTGTGCAGAGGAAAACCAAGATGGTTAACCTCCTCCTTTGTTAGCCATGATAAATCTTGAACGGGTCGTCCTTTCCATTTGACCAAATACTCTTCATATGTCCTGTTCCTTGCTCTTCTACCAACATGACTGTCCAGTATGTCTTCAATCTCCTTGAAATCTAAACTAGATGCTGGAATACTCCACTGTGTTGCTGCAACCTCATCTTCAACACCTCCTTCATGATACTCTGTCAAATCTGAAATGTTAAACACTGGTGAAATATTCAGCTCACTAGGCAATTCTACCTCCCGCATTTCCTGAATCATGCTTCTTCAATATCTTACATGGTCCAAACTTCTTCATTTTCAGCTTGTTATATGTACCAACTGGAAATTGCTCCTTCCGCAAATGAACCATGACTTCATCCCCAACCTAAAATTCCTTATGCCTCCTTTTCTCATCTGCCTTAGCCTTATATTGGGCATTCATCTTGGTAATATACTTCCTCACCTCCTCATGGATGTTCTTCAAATGTTCTGCAAAATCCTCAACTTCAGCACTACTTATTTCTCCTTTATCTATCTTTCTCAATTCAGATGCATTTCTTGGACTACTTCCATATACAATCTGGAATGGTGATTTACTAGTACTCCTATTGACAAAATTATTGTATGCAAATTATGCCTATGATAAAATCAAATCCCATCCTGTTGGCTTATCTCCAACCAAACATCTCAGCAAATTTCTCAAACTCCTATTCACCACCTCTGTCTGTCCATCAGTCTCTGGATGATGTGATGAACTAAACTTCAAATCTGTCTTTAACTTTTTCCACAATGTCAGCGAGAAAAATCCAACAAACTTAGTATCTCTATCTGAAACTATGGTCTTTGGCAAACCATGTAGTCTCACCACTTCTCTAAAAAACAATTCTGCTACATGAACAACATCATTAGTCTTCTTGTAGGGAATGAAATGTGCCATCTTTGAAAATTTTTCAACTACCACAAAAATTGAATCGTGTCCCCGCTGAGTCCTTGATAAACCAAAAACAAAGTCCATACTGATATCCTCCCAAGGCTTCTCTGGTATAGGTAATGGCTGATACAACCCTATATTCTACTTCACTCCTTTCACCATCTGACAGACTCTACAACTCTATACAAACTTCTTCACATCTTGCTGCAATTGTGGCTAATAATAATTCTCACCAACCAAAGAAAGGGTTTTATCACGACCAAAATGTCTAGCCAATCCTCCACTATGCTTCTCCTTGATGAGATTCTCCCTCATAGAACTTCATGGAATACACAACTAACTCCCTCTAAATAGCATATCATCTTGGATGATAAAATCTAGCCATTTCGTCCTGTCTAGAGTAACAGGTTCTGTACAAGCTTTCCAAGCTTCACCAAAATCAGGATCCTCTAGATACAAATTCTTGAGTTCCTTGAACCCAACCACATCAATCTGCATCTCTGTCAGCAATAGTTGTCTTCTGCTAAGAGCATCTACAACCCTGTTAGACTTTCCACTTCTATGTTTCCAAACAAATGTATAACTCTGTAAAAACTCAACCCATTTGAAATGCCTCTGATTCAACTTTCCTTGACTATTCAAATATTGAAAAGCTTGATGATCAGTATACAAAAAAAACTCCTTAAGAAGCAGATAGTGCCTCCACTTTTTCAATGCTTGAACTATAGCATAACATTCTTGATCATAAATAGAATATTTTCTCTTGGCATCATTTAATTTCTCACTGAAAGCAACAGGTTTACCTTCTTGGCTCATAACAGCTCCTATTGTAGTACCACTAGCATCACAATCTACTTGAAACACCTTATTAAAATTTGGAAGTGCTAAAACAGGTTGTTCTGTAACTTTTTGTTTCAACAATTGAAAACTCTTTTCTGCCCCATTAGTCCACTTAAACTCTTTTCTATCCCCTCTTATTGTTTCAGTCAAGGGTCCACAAATACTGCTAAAATTTCTTATAAACTTTCTGTAAAAGCTATCCAAACCATGAAAAGATCTTACCTCAGTAGCACTCCTTGGAGTAGGCCATTCAAGGATAGCCTGTACCTTCTCTGGGTCCATTTTTAGACCTTCTGCTAAAACTACAAATCCCAAATACACTAACTCTTTCTTCACAAAACTGCACTTCTTCAAATTAATCAACAATTTCTCATCTCTCAACTTCTTGAACACCATACGAATATGCATCATATGTTCCTCCAATGTCTTGCTAAAAATCAAAATATCATCTAGGTAAACAATGACAAACTTACCCAAAAATTCTTTCAAAACCTCGTTCATGAGCTGCATGAAAGTGCTCAGTGCATTGGTTAGCCCAAAAGGCATGACTAACCACTCATATAGTCCTTCCTTTGTCTTGAAGGTAGTCTTCCATTCATTTCCTTCTCTGATCTATATCTGGTGATATCCACTCTTTAGATCTATCTTTGAGAAATACACAGCTCCACTCAAACAATCCATAATATCATCCATTCGTGGCAATGGAAACCTATACTTGATTGTGATCTTGTTTATTGCTTTGGAATCTGTACACATCCTCCACTCTCCATTCTTCTTTGGTGCTAATACCACTGGTACAGCATAGGGACTCAGACTCTGTCGAATCAACCCCTTCTGCAATAACTCATGTACTTGTCTATTCAACTCTTCACTTTCTACTGGTATCATTTTGTGTGCTGCCTTGTTTGGAGAACTAGCCCCTGGAATCAAATCCATCTAATGGCTAATCTTTCTTACCAGTGGTAATCTATCAGGTACATTATCAGATACAATATCTTGAAACTCATTCAACAAATCTGCAACCTCTACAGGTACATCCTCCACTTCTTCTTTACCAACTTTTGGAATTAAAGAAAAACACACATGCTCATGCCTCATACCATCTAGGAAGTTTCTTCCATCAACAAATGTTATTCTTGCATTACCACATACCTTTTCTTTGGTCTCCTTCAATGGCTTTAGCTTATGTCACACTCCATCCTTTGTCATGGAATAAGTATTCGCATGACCATCATGTACATCACATCTGTCAAACTGCCATGGTCTACCGAACAACATATGACATGCATCCATAGAGATGACATCACATAGTACAACATCTTCGTACCTGCCAATCTTGAACTTTACTAGGCACTATTCATTGACCATGACCTTGTGGTCATCCTGGACCCAGGCAATCCAATATGGATGTGGGTGTTTCTATCAGTCGAGATTCAACTTTGTCACCATCTTTTCTGACACTAAATTGTTAGTGCTTCCACTATTGATAATCACATCACAACATTTACCCTCACACTTGCATCTAGTGCGAAACAGGCTCCTCCTTTGTTCAGGTTCATTCTCAACACTCAGCAAGACTCTTCTATTAATTAGCATTTCTCCTCTTTCAGCATCTTCAAAATTTGATGATCTAGCATCTTCATCTACATGTGCAACTCTGGCCTAGCCCTCATTTCTCCTATCTGTTCTACCTTGGCACTGAGGACATTCAAATGTCCTATGACCTTCTTCTCCACAGTGAAAACATGTTCCATGGAAGCCTCCTCTTCCAGATCCTTATCCTCTTCCTCTTCCTCTTTGATCTCTATTAATATGATCCTGAAAACAATTGGAATTATTTCCTCTCTCATTCTGACTACTACTGGCCTCATCCTTCTTTTTCGGATCTTCATTTTGGCCACCATATGACCATCCACCAGATCTTCCACCATGACCTCTTCCATTTTGTCTGCTCTCAAACTTCTTGTTCAAATTTTCCTCTACTTTTAGGGAAAACTGGTATGCCTCCTCAATACTATTCATTTGAACTAGATTCAACTCCTCCTGAATTCTTGGCCTTAACCCATTAAAGTATCAGGCAACTTTCTCCTTATTAGCTTTTGCATGGCCCATTCTGATGGGGAGTCAATAGAACTCCTCTGTATACTCCTGAACAGATCTTCCTGCTTGCTTCAAACTTTGCATTTTCTTTAGTAGGTCAAGCTCATAATCAATAGGAATGAACTATCGCTTTAATTTATCCACCATCCGATCCCATCTTGTGATTTTATCTTTCCCTCTTCTATTTCACTCCAATTGAATTTCTTGCCACTAGATCTTCGCATGACCCTTCAATTTGGCTTTCACAAATTTGACCCTATCAGGATCCTCAACATCTTTGTACTCAAAATATTCCTCACATTCATTGATCCAGTCAATCAATTCTTCTGGGTTAAGATTTCCAAAAAATGTAGGAACCTTAATCTTAAGTTTTTTCCCAATCTTGGAAATCGCCCGAAAAAGTCTTTCTTCCTCCTGGTTCACAATTTTAGCTTCTACTTCTTGATATTCTTCTTCGGCTTCATCCTTGCTTTCCTCTTTGACATTAAGGTTCATTCCTCTGTGAATCTCTTCTTGCAATGCTCGCACTTGTCTTTGTAGCTCTCTAACCTCAGGTGTCACAGCACCAGCTCTTTCACCACGTTCTCTTCATGGAGGCATTTTTGATGCATGCTGAAACCCTAACCACACTCCTGGTGTAAACTGCCTCACAGTTGGAAATCTATTTACACACTCAAGAACAACTTAGCTCTAATACCACTTGATGAAGGGTGCTCCCCTTAATACCACAAACACATAACAGAAATAGAGAAACAACAACAATAATATGCAAGAACAGAAAATCATCTTCTTATTATCTCCACAAATGTGGAATTACAAAATTTTCAAATTACAATATGCAAAGCCACATGGGCATTCCCTTACAATATTCTTTAGGACAAAGCCTCGAATCAATACCCAGAACTGCCCTAGACAACACTATGGGCCTTCTTTATATAGGCAATTTCCACCGCCCGAGAAGGTTCTAGAAATTTAGCCCTTAGGGCTGACCAAACTTACAATTATTTTATTTTACAATTTATTACATCAAAGTTGGCTCAAAATGAGTTTTGAAACCCAAACAAAAATTTTGAAGAAAAATTATTTTCTGCCATTTTAGGTGACCCAACTTTCGAAGACCATAAGTCATCACCCATTGACCCAATTGGCTATTATAACCCCATTCTAGAAATGCCATGAAGCACTCTACAGGCTTGACCCACGCAAAGCACCCATTACCCAAATTTTCAACCTCATCTGGGGCCTCTAAAGCCTTCAAAACTGAGTTCAAAGTTTCTGTACCCTGCTGCCAATATCGAAAATCTTTAATATCTTCAAAACTAGACCTGATCTAGCCATGAAACTTTGCTGGCAGGATGATATGACTGAGATGAACCTCCATATGTAAAATTAGAACATTCTAAGATCATAAGACCAACTTACTAAAAAAAAAAGTAAGTTTCCATAAATAGCAACTCTACACAAGATAGCCCTTATTGAATACAAAAATAGAAATATTTTTGGGTGATGCAAGATTGCTCTTACACCTAGGATGCTCCTGCATCAATTATATACACTGATGTGTTCACTTCTTATCTCTAGAATATCTCTGCTAAGTCATTCTCAAATAACATAGATCTTGTTGCTTTAGTCACTGACCTATTTCTTCTTTCTACAATACCATTTTGTTTAGGTGTCTTAGAGGCTAAAAACTATTTCTTAATACCATTCACTTCACAAACAATGTTAAATTCATTTGAAGTAAATTCTCCACTTCTATCTGATCTCAAACATTTAATCTTCATCCCAGATTCATTCTCAACTTTATTCTTAATGATCTTAAACTTATCAAATGCTTCAGATTTCTCTTTAAGAAATGCAATCCAGATCATTCTTGTAAAATCATCAACAAGAATTATAAAATACTTTTCTCCATTCTAGGTAAGTCTCATGATAGCCTCAAGTTCATTTCTGCTACTTCTAATCTTCCAAGAAGGGTTTCTCTAGTGAAGTTCTCAATATAAGGTATAACTTGTTCAATCATCTATGTTGTCTTCCTTAATGTCTGAGTCAATGTCCTCAGAATTTTCCATATCACTTCATTCTCTGTCTTGGTTCCTCCAACAGATTTTATACCTACAACAATCTCTAACATTCTTCCAATATAGCTGCTAATAGATTCATCGTCCCTCATTCTTATATCTTCAAATTCACATATCCAACTATGTAATCTAACTTTGTTTGCATGTTCATCACCTTCAAAAGTAGATTGTAAAGCTATCCAAATTTCATGAGATGTTCTTGGATATTTTACCTGACTACTCATTTTCAAGAAGGGCTGACAAAAGTGCTTCTCTAGAAAGTATGTTACACATGAACATATCTCTTTCCTCATTAGTATATTCTTCAAGCTTGTCTTCATCAATGATAGTCTTTGGATTCTTTGTGATCAACCAAAAACCTAGTCCTAAACAAAGTAAATGTGTCTTCATCTTTTCTTTCCAGTTGTAAAAATTTACTCCATCAAACATAGGGATTTCTTTCCAGAAATGACTCACTATGAACCTCCTTAAGGTGTTAAAATTTACTTTCAAGGACCTACTACTCTGATACCAATTGTTAGAAAGTAAAGTCCACCAAGATAGCTGAGAGGGGGAGGGGGTGAATTAGTTATAATATAACTACAAATTTATGAACTAAAATAGATTTTAACCATGTAAGAAATGTAATCAACAACCATAGAAATATATATATACACAATGACACAATAACACAAGATATGTTGACTAGGGAACCTCTTGATCAAAGAGTAAACCCGAATGGGAATGATGCCCATAAAAGATGCACTAATATAAATATTCCTTATGAAAGGATGGAATCTGTTAGGAGTCTTATGAAATACATTTAGTACATATGAATCTTTCTTAGGAGACTTTGAATCCCTGCTAAAAGATTCTAACTCTATTAGGAGTTATAGAAGACAAAAGGACCCACTGCCCAAACAACCTATTGTGTAAGATCACTAATTTTACTGTCTAACTAATCTTTGTATTAGTCAATAGAATAATACCAAAATATTATTGATCTCAACAATTCAATAATTCTCCTCTGACTATACCAAACCACACCAACGACTTCATCAAATCTCAATACCAGATCTCCATACTTCACATATCCTCTTTCAACAAGTATTGCACAATTCTGTAATTCACTTTCACAATACCATACACAATTACAAATTACAACAAGGAAAACATTCCTTCCTTTATACCACACTCAAGTAATTAAAAATGAGTCAGCATACAAGTTACAAAATAAAATCTTCCACATGTTACATAAAAATTACAGAAAACTAACAGCTTCCAATTAATAAAATTCTTCACTTCTGCAACCCCAGACCTTGCGCTCTCATCCACATCACTAAAAAAATGTCTTAAACTACTCTCCAACTATACATAAAAATATTCAATCCTGATTAGGAGATATCATCCGATTTCCAAAAACTGCTACTCAAGAACATTGCCTGAATACTGCTTCCACTGAAATGCTCATAACTTCCATGAATAAATGAATTTTCATTTGTACTCTTAACCACAATCCTATAGAACATCATAGAGTAAATCCTCAACTTCACATAGCTTCATCTTCAATATCCCATGTGCACTAACTCAAACACTATCTACTTCTCTACTAATCTCCAGTAGATCACTGTGTTGACATCAATGACAATCACAGTCATGAATGCAACAATAACTGCTACAGAATGGCTATGAATACTCCCCCATAGGATATATTCATAATTCATTCCTAACATGTAGCTCCTATCCCCATCATTGAAACTTCATGCAACAATTTGATTTGGTAGTACAGACCTTGTACATTGTATTATATCAAGTAGGGCCCTGGGAAGTTCGAGCAAGCAATATTAAGACCAAGCCCTAGGCAAGCCTGGACTATGCCTAGCTAGGTAAGGTCAAATTTGCAGAGGTTCTAGAAGGCAAGGATGAGATTTGTAGGAAGAATCCTTTGGAGGATTTGAAGTATGGATAGTGAAGCCTCATTTGTGTGAATAAGGAGCCTCTATCAATCTATACAAGGTGGTGAAGCTGTCAAAAAAATTCAGTGACCTCATGAAGCCAAAAAGCACCTAGAAACCCTTAGTTTGGATTAGGGCATTGCACGGACACTTGGAGTCCTAAAACCTAGGAAATCCTTGAGATCTAGGGGATTGAATAGGAGTCTCTTTGGAGAGTTAGCCAAGATTTGGCAAGGTGTGCAGGTCATAGCCCTATAAACTTGGAAGGAAGGCCTAATTGGGGCTCATTCCTTATTGCCCTATTTTGAGGGGAAATGAAGCAATCGGTAGGGAAGATGAATCAACCAAACCTTTGGGGTCACATGGAAGACTTCAAAAACAACTAAGAAACCATCCTCATCCTTGCTAGGACCTGAGAAGGTGTTCGTGAAGTTGTGCCCTTAACAGAATATGTAAGGGAATGAAGAAAAGCTAAGTAAAGGTGAGTCTAGAGGTTGAAGTACTTGTTCTTGGTGATCAGATTGGGCAAGGTTAGGGGATTCCACAAGAAAAGGAAGTCCTAGAGACCACAGGGTGTGTGGAGAACACCTATTGATCCAAGGAAGAGATCAAAAAGCATAGATTAGGCTAGTCTATCCCAACCTCCCCATCAATATGTGATCTCCTAGAACCCAAAAAAAACCAATAAAGAGACCAAAAACAAATTTAAAACACCAAATAGGCACAAGAAATACCAAACCCTCACAAAAAATAAAACTTCCCAAAATGGATAGAACCATAAAAGAAACTCATTTGTAGACATAAAGAAGCAATTCAGAACCACTAAGAGTTGATACATATGAAACAACCTCCTAAAAGTAGGCCTATCCAAGTGTCAACTATATATAAACCTACCTTTCCCCCCAAAAAATTAAGATTTGGAAAACCAAAGTTTCGATTTGATCAGTGAAAAAAAACCAAGCATAAAATAACAAAATGGAAGAAGATCTACTATAGAAAAACAATAGCTAAGGAAACAACAAATAAAATTACCAACAACCTAGCATCCTCCTCCCCATCATTTATTTTTCCTTCGTCTTAATTTCTATGTCTTTATAAACACTATAGGTTGATCTACCTTTCCCTTCACTCTTGTTCATCATTCACAAGTTTATAACAATGCTATGAAAAATACCACAACTAATAACACAACGCAAATGAGAAAATATACAATGATTGAGAAACGACATACCAAATTTTTCTTTAGAAGTTGATGAGGAAGTGTTGCACTCTATAACGCACTCCCCTTCAAAAATTTCCTTCTTGCCTCCCTATTTTCCCCACTCTCCAATATCAAAACATGAGCCCCATAAGTAGTTGACTTGATATTTCTTAAGTACAAGAATTCATAACCTCTCTTTTGAGAACCATGTAAAAGTATCATCCCATTTGTGTGAAATTTCTATAAGTCCACTCTTCTCTATTGTTCTTTGTTAAGTTGTGGGAACATGAAAATGCAAGAGATTACATGCACACAATTTCTTCGTATATATTTTTATTAATGGTAAAAATAGGTTTTGGGGGACCCAAGACCCATTACAAATAAATTATGAAAGATTAGACATTATGCCCACCAAAAGAAATAGGGCTCAAAAATAGCCCACCGGCAAACCCAAAACAAAGCAAGAAAACCAGCCAAAAACCAATAATTAGAAACAGACACCCAACAATAGAAACATGAATAAAAACAAAAAAAAATAAAAATGAGAAACTAAGAAAACTCCACTGGAGTTGCCTCCATGTAATTTTTAACATTTGACATCTTACTAATGGCAGCATTGAGATCAGAGAGCTCTAGAATCCTATCTTGGATCTTCCTCTTCTTGCACTACAACAGTTGGGGTTGAATTTCGATGCTAATTTGCAATGCCACTAGAATTTGTGTTTTTTTTGCAAGTGCCCCTGACGGTGTCGCAATAGTGATGCTATCATCATAATTGCGACAACCATTTGGTTATAAACAAAAAAGAAAATAAAAAGAAAGTATCATTTGTAATTTGTGAATTCAAAGAGTTGCATCAAAGACAACAATGCAATTTTGTGTGGTGTGAAGAGGGCATTCAATTTTGGCATGGGAAAAGATGTTAGCACCATGTGGGAAGAGGGCACTGGCACTTGAGGTAGGAATTCAAGCTTTTTCTTCTCATTAAATCAATTTCAATGGCATTGTTTACATCTTAGCATTGTTAATAGTGGCATTGTTTACATCTTAGCATTTGGAATGTTCGATGACCCACTAGCTTTGAGAGCTAGTGCATCATTGGTATTAACTTCAAGGCATTGTGTGAAGTGTTTTATCTCTCTTTATTTGTTTTTCTATTGATATTCACTATGTGCGTACTCCTCATTTATGATCATTTCATGAGGAAATGTCTTCATGGCTCGCGGGCTGCAAGCTAGGAAATGACACATTATTCAGGAGCTCATTGTTTAATACTGGCATTGTTTACATCTTTTCATTTGGAATGCTTGATGACCTGTGAGCTTTGAGAGCTAGGGCATCATTTCAATTACCTTCAAGGCATTGTGTGAAGTGTTTGATCTCTCTTTATTTGTTTTGCTATTGATATTTATTATGTGCGTACTCCCCATTTATGATCATTTCATGAGGAAATATTTTGATGGCTCACAGGCTGCAAGCTAGAGCATCATACATTGTTCATGAGCTCACTATTTAATATTGGCATTATTTATATCTTTTCATTTGGAATGCTTGATGACCTGTGAGCTTTGAGAGCTAGGGCATCATTTCTATTACCTATAATGCATTGTGTGAAGTGTTTGATATCTCTTTATTTGTTTTGGTGTTGATATTTACTATGTGGTACGTCTCGTTTATGATCATTTCATAAGGAAATGTCTTAATGGCTTGTTGGCTGCAAGCTAGGGCATCATACATTATTCATGAGCTCACTGTTTAATATCTAGCTAGGCCATGTAAATGGTACCAGGCCAACCCAATCAACCCAACAAAATGTGTCATGTTTATCTTTGTCAAATACACTCATTCACCATTTTGTTCTTGTTCTTCACACAAATATTGCATCAAAAGTAATTGTAAATAATGATTCAAAGAAAAAAGAAACAACTACAATAGATCAAATCCCAAATGAATACAGTTAACTATAATAGCTCACAGTCTCAATGAAATAAATAGTGTATAAAACAATATATGGTGCACAACAGCAGTAAGCATGCAATGACAACAATAACATTGCATGATAAAATTCAATACTCTTAGTTTTTATTCACATTCTACATGCATAATTGTAGATGAAGATCAGTAATAGAGTGCCAGGAATTGCTTAGATCTTTGGATCTAACCCCATCTTTTCCTTCCTTGTAGGTTTTGGATCATACAAATGCATACTAGATTGAACCTCAGGTCAACACTTCATTACTTCAAGCAATGTCTGGTACCTTCATTATTTATGTTCATCCACTTATGTATGTTTGTATTCATTCATATTCTTCTGAAAGGTGTCTATTAGGGACCATATGTGATGATTCTTGATGTTTTTGGGTCATTTGATGAAAATATGTAAAATTTTCTTAAAAGTTTATATTTTTTATTTCAATTTTCAATTTGAGCTCTGGGATCATGCAATGTTATTGCTATCAAAATAGTAAGTGTATTAATGTATGATCTAATAGCAGCAACCTCATTGATCATTACCTTTGACTCCTCCATCATTATAGAAGAGATATGATGTAGAGGTGGTAGAGGATATGGTGGATCCAAGGTCCAAATACAAAAACTCAATCAAATGCACAATTCAATCTAGTTACCCAAGATGGTTTCAATAAGTGAAATGGTAAATTATCCTCCAACTAGTCTCATGGTCTGATCCAATAGCCATAATTTATGTAATCCAAATTAATTAAATAGGTTCCAAACTTTCTTCAAATTTTCAAGCACCAAAACTTCAAAATTCACCAACTTAGGACTAACAATCTATCTTGTAGCCCTGCAACAACATTCACAAGGATTTTTCCTTCAACTTTTACCAAAACACTAGGAAAATAAATCATATATTTGAGTACCCTTTACAGAGTACCTTAACATAACAAAACAACAAGGCAGGTTGTTTTCGAAGATATATTACTTCTCACACCATTTCTTAGGATTTGAAGGCCTAAAAGTCATGCATTTACAAAGGAAGTATTAACTAGTCAAACTCCTAGGCCATAAATCTTTTCATAGTGTCTTTAATAGGTTTTAATTAGAGGAATATGGAACCAATTTCATTCCAAGATACTTCTAGACACAAAAGCCCCAATTTGCACTCTCCAAACCCTTAAAACTAGGGCTTCTCCAATGTCACACTTCCCAAAGCTTCCTGAAACAAATAAAGGTTTTAACACCTTGTCCTCAACATTTCTATACACATTCCATCATAAAATAGTTCCCTTGTTTGGCCAAGACTCTCTATCCTTCACCCTACCCTCCAAATTCACTTAGTTTTTTTTAGTGTTCTCTATGGTGATCACCACAATAGTCAATCAAACTTGCATTCCTAATGTTAGAGGAATAGAATACATGTTAATTTAGTTCCATTACATGAGAATAATTAGTCTACATCCATAGAATGACATTCATAATGAACAAAAACCCAATAAACTGTCGTAAATCATATTTCCAATGACTGTACAGTTCCAAGGTAGAATAATAGTGATTAGTATGGGATTCTAAGAGCATGAAATAATAAGTTCAAAACATTGTAGAAACCATTCCAAATGTTATCAACTTTTTTTCATACCAAAAACCCTGTAAAAATTGCAGGAAAATCAAACTTTATTCTCCAAACCTGGGTACAGTCCGTACAAAAAGATCTCATGCCTGTACAATGGATTTGTGAGACATTTAATAAACCCCTATCAGCTACCCTAACCAATCCAAATTGGTTTCATGGCTTAATTTGGCCTAAAACAATAACAAAACTAATTCCCTCCTAAATATCCATAACCATTATAATTTGAAAATTCAAATTTATAACTTTGTAACTTTTGAATATTTGAAATTGCCAAGTGATGAAACTTTACCAAATCATCTAAATGGACTTATTAACCTATTATTAAGACTAATTTATCCTATTTGAAAATTGTAACACCTAATTCTATCCTAGACTCCAAATTTTGTCCTAAGGCTTACTAGGCCTTTTAGGACTTATTACACATTCGCCATTCTTATTACATGAAATGACCTCATAGGCCATTATATCATAGGCCATTATAGGTGCCAAAATCCTCCAGTTGATGTATTTGGATGTCTTTATAATCTTTGATGGCTCCAAGTGTGTCTTCATAGGTATTTGGGTTTCTTTGTGTCTTTTAGGTGCCCCTACACCAAGATAACTACCTACAACTATATTTCATAATTCTCCTTTGAAGTCATAGGTTACTTTAACTATTGGACAATGAGTTTATAGGAGTTTCGAATAGATTTGAATAAAAACTGAGAGTATTGAATTTTGTCATGCAATGTTAATGTTGTCATTGCATGCTTGCTGTTGTTGTGCACCCTATATTTTCTTATACACATTTTATTTCATTAAGATTGTGAGCTATTGTATTTGACTATATTATTTTGGGGTCTGATCTATTTTAGCTGTTTCTTTTTCTTTGAATCATTGTTTACAATTACTTTTGATGCAATATTTTGTCAAGAAAAAGAAAAAAAATGGTGAACGAGTGTATTTGACAAAGATAAACATGACACATTTCATTGGGTTGATTGGGTGGTCCTGGTACCATTTACATGGCCTAGCCAAATATTAAACAGTGAGCTCATGAGCAATAATCCGACTACTTACACTACAATTTCTATGTCCACTTACAATAATAAATTATAGAGTTTCACTGCAATTTCTATGTCCACTGCCATTAAAATATATCACTCCTATTATATAGGCATCCTTCTTATTAAGTGTTGCCATTAAAATATATCACTCCTCCTGTTATATAATGTATATGCATAGTTGATTAAAATGTCATACTTGTTGCTCTTAAATATTATTACCATTTCACTCAAATTTAAATGACATTAAAGCCAAGCCCAAAATGTATACATACATTTAAGTATAGGAGAAGCTAGATTCTACAACTATTGAAAAAACCAAACAAACTATACCAATAGTAGCTTACGAGATACTATACTTGTGCTTACCACACCATACCTCAACATCATAATGTTTATCATTTTCAAGCTTCAGTGAGGCTTCATACCATGCAACATCCATAGATTTGTATACAACATTGATTTAGGTTGGAGGTAAACTGCATGTGTCATGT
>BSBK01013820.1:0-37931 GCA_027943335.1 Chamaecyparis obtusa | reverse complement strand
TCATTAGTTTTACCATTGCCTTCGCGGTAGATATGGTTAGCCGTTATTGATTCAAATTTGGAGATAATACTCAAAATCATCTCTAAAAAGGATTGAAGTTTCCAGTTAGTGATGGCTCCTAATCTAATTGCATTTATGATTATCATTTAATCCCCTTCAATTTCCACTTTATTGAAGCCTAAATCCTTGACAAGAATTAAACCATGATAAAGGGCTTTAATCTCTGCCGCATTATTAGTATCTGGTTCTAGAAGGATGGCTAGTTGAGCAATGATTTGGCCCTTTGAGGAATGAATTATGCACCCAGCACCCGAAGGCCCAGGATTACCTTTTGATGCACCATCAAAATTTATTTTCACCCATCCCAGGGAAGGAGTTTTCCAAACACATGACTGTCTTTGAAGTCCATTCTTATTGTAGCCTCTTCCTAAGGAAGCAGGAGCTTTCAACCCATGCTAGCTTTTCATCATCTTATCATCTCAACTGGTGTAAAATTTATGTATTGCTGAATATGTTTGATTTCGAGAATTCATGATCTCCACTATAGCTACTTCAATTCTATTCAATATTTTCCCAATATCCATTGATTTATCTTGAAAGATTCTCCTATTACTTTCTTTCTAGATTTCCCAGAGTAAAATTGAAGGAGAGATAATCCATAAGTTACCACACAAACTATCTTTGAAGAGAGTTGACCAAGCAAGAAGATGCAATTGGAGATTTTGACGGGGGGTAGATTGCCAATTCAATTTCAAATATAGCCACTCCCAGCATTCTGTAGCAAAGGGGTAGGAAAGTAATAGATGATTGTGAGATTCTTCATGTTTTAGACACATGTAGCATCTTGATGGACTCAAAAATCCCATTTTTGTAAATCTCTCTATAGTCAAAATGCAGCCCTGAGAGGCCACCCATAGGAAAATACCAGCTTTGGGGAGGCATAGTTTATTCCAACAAAGATGGAGTGGGATTGTAGAAGAATTTTGAATGTGTTGTGTTAAGGAATTGTATCCTTCCTTCACCTTATAGACGCCATCTTTTGAACCTGTCCAAATTAACTCATCATTACCATTTTTCAAGAGGAAAGATCTATTTTGAACTACAGACTTTAGCAAGTTTGATTCTTGAATATCATCTCCTATACTTGAGAAATCCTTCCACTACCAAGATCCATCCTCCTTTGATGAATGAGAAGGGATAATGTAATCTTTAAGCATATTACCCCATGTTGATTGACAAAGTTGCATAATTTGATTAAGGCCTGGTATCAATTGGAGAGTACCTAGTCCTCCCCAAGAATCTTCCCAGAATCTGGCTGAGTTACCACTTCTGATATTCCAAGAGAGGTTGGAATCCACAACATGTCTAGATTTCAATATGAAATTCCATATCCTGCATCCTCTTGGAGGGTTTTTAATTCTGAATATTTCATGACATCCCTCTGCATGCAAGTATTTTCTTTTGATGATTCTAACCCATTTGTAATCCTTATTTTTTTATCAATTTCCAATATAATTTAGCTCCCAATGCTGTGTTTTGCCACATCTGATTTTTAATCCCTGTTCCCCCCGCACTAATCGGTTTGCAAATATTGTCCCAAGAGATAATTTTGAATTTTCTATTCTGATCACATCCATGCCAGAAAAAATTCCTCAACTTTTTCACTATGTCCATGTAGTCAGTCGAAGACAAAGCCAAACAAGATAATAGATATATGGAAATTGCTAAAAGGGTAGCTTTAATCATCACTATCCTTCCTGCACATGATAACCATTTGGATTTCTAGCTAGCCATTCTCCTATCGATCCTTTCATTGATTGGTTTCCAAATCCCTGATGTTCTTAGATTCTTATCAATGGGAATCCCCAAATAATTGCAAGGAAGTGTTGCTACTTTAAAGGCTAAAAGGGATTCTATTCTCAATTGGATCCTCTTTTTCATGTAGAAGAAAAAAATAACTGATTTTCCTTTGTTAACAACTTTTTCTAAGGCTAAGCATATTTATTTAGAGTACTTCTGAAAAGACCATCTTCTCTAACCAAACCATAGCCAAAGAGGAGTGTATCATCCACAAATTGTTGATGTGTAATAGGAGGAACTAAAGATGTGACTGATATGACTCTGATGCAGCCCTGAGTTTGAAGCCTAGACATACTACAACCTAAATCCTCTACCATGATAATGTACAAGAAGGGGGATAGAGGATCCCCCTAACTTATACCATTTGGGCCTCCAAAAAAACCTTGGGGGGAGCCATTAATCAGAATAGAGTATTTTGGAGTCGATATACAGTAAAAGATCAAATTGATCTAGGCTTTAGAAAATCCAAAGCATTCCATGCATTTGGATAAGAATCTCCAATTCACTTTATCGTAAGCTTTCTTGATGTCTAACTTAATTAACATGCTGGGTTTTTTGGAATGTTGAATGGAATGAATTGCTTCTTGAGAAATTATAATCCCATCAAAAATGGATCTGCCTTGGACAAACCCTGTTTGTTCTTCACCAATGATCCTATTTAAGATGAATTTTAATCTATTTGCAAGGGATTTAGATAAAGTCTTGTATATCGTATTACACAATGCAATGGGTCTGAATTCATCAATAGAGTTTGCATTTTCTGATTTAGGAATGAGAGAAATGAAAGTATTATTGATTTCAGTTAGAAATCTACCTGAGGATCTAGCTATTTCCAATGCCTCAGTAAGTTCTTGACCAACAACCTCCCAACAATGAAGAAAGAAAGAGGGAGGGAATCCATCTGGACCAGGAGCTTTGTCTGGAGCCATTGCTAATAATGTTTGAAAAATATCCTCTATTGAAAATGGCCTCATTAGATTTTAGTTATCTGCCTTTGTGAGAACTTTGGGGATATTACAAAGAAGTTCTTGTTGACATGTAAGAGGAGAGCTATTTGAAGAGTTCAGAAACTTGGAGAAGAAAGATACTATTTCCTACTAAATTTCTTTTTGCTCAGATAGAATAGATCCATCTTGGCTAGAAATTTGTAGGATTCTATTGGTATTCCTTCAGCACTTAGTACTAGAATGAAAAAAATTAGTGTTTTTGCAAGATGATTTGGTGGTTCCCCAATTCATTTGGTGACTTGGTGAATAGTGGTCGCAGGATCACTAGATTCTTTAGCAGAGGCAAGAAGTATTCCGTGAATTAGTGAAGGTTCCTTTGTCGCCAATTCACTAGATGATTTAAGTGGGCTATTTTAGCACGTGCAGTCGTGAGGTCACTGAGTTTAATTGGAGTTAATATTTTCATTCCGTGACTGGGATATTGCCTTGTTTCTAGTTCACGGAATGAAACCTGAGGTGTTTGATGAGTTAGAGGATCTGAAGCCTGGGAAGATGTGAGATCTAACGGTCAGGACTTATTGCCAATCTCTAATCAAATCAAGACCACCGATATGCTGTTGGCGCCAAGACTTAGTTGTTGGATTTCAAATTCAAATCTCAGAGACATTTCCAGTGACCAGTAAGGACTAAAATTGATGACAAAGTGGGCCAGAGTTGGTGAAATTGACTTCTCCATCGTCCCAGTGTTGTCCAGGATGCTTTGAGTGATTGCAAGGATTTGTGTCGTGTGGTGTTGGGCATTTTTTGTTGGCTCGAGGTGTTTTGATGGTCTGATCAGTATGGTTTGCATGGTAAATTTATGATCTTCCTATCCTTCTCAGAGATTCTTCTCAAGTGTGAAGATCATTCTTGTTGCTGATAGATTGGTGTTGGTTTTCCCTCCAGTTGTGATTTTGAAATTTTGTTGAAACCCTAGCCCTAGTTGTCCCTAAGCCTGTTGCATTCTCCTAGAGAATTCCAAGGTAGCTAGTGGTATAAGTAGTCAAGTTTTTGACTTTGTAAGGGTTCCTTCTTCTGCAAATTTTTGAGGAGAATTGGTTCCGTGTGAAGGGTCTTTTTCTTGTAGATATTCTCCTTCTCTCTACATATAGGGTGTTTTTCTTTCTCTTGCTGGTTCAAAGAATATAGTGCATATTGTAACAGATGTCTTATGTATGAGATTGTAGCATACTTGTTCTTGTATCAGATTGTCTCCATTTAGGTTTTAGACTTATAGATTATAGCATCAAGGGTGTGTACTCTTTCTATTTGTATTTTTAGTGAGTGTCTGCAATAGAGTTGCTTTCATAGAAGCAGCTGAGTCTAGGACTAGTGTTCAGATATGTATGGGCTGGGGTATCAAAGATGCATCATGGTTGTCTTCCAGTGGATGCTGGTTAATGTATTACTTGTTCCTAGGTCTTCCTTTGGATAAGTGATAACATATTTGGGTGCACAGGTGGTTTGGTAATGTATGATCTAGTCAGGGTGAGTGTGTTGTCTTCTTGTTTCATAGCCCTATTGCAGTGAAGTATTTGACTCTGCTGCCCATTGGATAGGGCACTGGTCTATCAGAGACTTAGGGTATCTCAAGGATCCCTTCAAACTCATTTTCAAATCATTTCCTTTCAATTCCACCCTTTCCCTTTCATGTTGTTAGGATAGGTTTCTATCTTTCAATCTCATTCCATACAAGTAGGGCTATTTCATGAGACTTTCTATCATTGGGGTATAGGATACCTATAAGAGATTGATTGCTATTCCACATTAATCTATCTACAGGCCTTTGGTTTTGTCATGAGATGTCTTGAGTGTGTAGATAAGGCAATACCTACCTGAGTGAATGTGGAGCTCAAAGAAGAAGGATGATTTCTCTCTATCCTCATCGATTGGTGTGTTTTTCTTGTCAAGCTTGAGTGCCTAACCTGTGAGTCTAAGCCCAACTATTTGATTCAAGCTTGGTCCTACAAGGAAAAGAGCCAACACAGTCTATTACTATTTTATGATCTATTTGTAGCAGTCCTAAAGGAGAATTAAAACAGTTTGAAGTTAACTTGGAGCATGATGCCATGGTTTCTACCTCATCCTGACCTTGAGAATTGAATGTTATCTCTAATTCAAATATTGGATGGTCTACATCCATAAATCTCTCTTCATCTTCTACATAATCATCTTCCAACATTTTACCAATAATTGAATGAGACAAAGAGTTGGTTGTGGGTTGATCATCTGGAGTGCTGCCAAACAGGTCATAAACTACTTGAAGTCTAGAAGGAATAGGTTCCTCTAAGCTCCCAACACCTCCAATATCCCTTGAAGACTGGTTCTGATGATTCTTTCTAATCCTTAGAGGTTTGAGTGATATTAAGCCCCCTTTCATTTTGTTCTTCACTGGAGCAAAGGGTACTTCCATTGACAATTCAATATTGGAATCCTTCTTGCCTCTATTTTTGATTCTTGAAGATTTCCTACATCCTAAATTTGGAGGTTAGTTACTTTCCTCTGAACCAATAGGTTTTTCCAAATACTTGAGGTCACAAAGTCTGATTTTCAAAATGTCATCCTCTTGTTTAGCATAATCCTAAGGCTGAAGTGTAGTGTAAGAGATAATATTCTGAGAATCTTGATCATCATTTCTCAAATCACAAATCTTTGTGTCAGGAATATCATTCTCTAAAGTATGGAACACTCTGTTT
The DNA here is from genome assembly GCA_027943335.1 of Chamaecyparis obtusa. NCBI lineage: Eukaryota > Viridiplantae > Streptophyta > Pinopsida > Cupressales > Cupressaceae > Chamaecyparis > Chamaecyparis obtusa. The sequence goes on along the minus strand of BSBK01013820.1, from coordinate 32,389 downwards.
TCCTCTTTTTCTTCTAAAGAACCTGATGAAGGGTGCTCCCCTTAATACCACAAACACATAACAGAAATAGAGAAACAACAACAATAATATGCAAGAACAAAAAATTGGTTTCTTATTATCTCCACAAATGTGGAATTACAAACTTTCAAAATTACAATATGCAAAGCCACATGGGCATTCCCTTACAATATTCTGTAGGAAAAACCCTCGAATCAATACCCAGAACTGCCCTAGACAACACTATGGGCCTTCCTTATATAGGCAATTTCCACCGCTCGAGAAGGTTCTAGAAATTTAGCCCTTAGGGCCGACCAAACTTAGAATTATTTTATTTTACAATTTATTACATCAAAGTCGGCTCAAAATGAGTTTTGAAACCCAAACAGAAATTTTGAAGAAAAATTATTTTCCGCCATTTCAGGTGACCCAACTTCCGAAGACCATAAGTCATCACCCATTGACCTGATTGGCTATTATAACTCCATTTTGGAAATGCCTCGAAGTGCTCTACAGGCTTGACCTGTGCAAAGCACCCATCATCCAAATTTTCAACCTCATCCGAGGCCTCTAAAGCCTTCAAAACTAAGTTTGAAGTTTCTGTACCTTGCTGCCAATACCAAAAATCTTCAATATCTTCAAAAGTAGACCTGATCTAGCCATGAAACTTTGATGGCAGGCTGATATGACTGAGATGAACCTCCACATGTAAAATTAGAATATTCCAAGATCGTAAGACCAACTTACTAAAAATAGCAAGTTTTCATAAATAGCAACTCTGCACAAGATAGCCCTTATTGAATACAAAAATAGAAATATTTTTGGGTGATGCAAGATTGCTCTTACACCCAGGATGCTCCTGCATCAAACACCCAGGGTAATTTGAGAAGTGACCCTGTCACGACTTAGGTGTGCAGAGGAAAACCAAGATGGTTAACCTCCTCCTTTGTTAGCCATGACGAATCTTCAACAGGTCATCCTTTTCATTTGACCAAATACTCTTCATATGTCTTGTTCCTTCTGCTTCTACCTACACGATTGTCCAGTATGTCTTCAATCTCCTTGATATCTGAACTGGTTGCTGGAATACTCCACTGTGCTACTGTGATCTCATCTTCAACACTTCCTTCATGATACTCTGTCAAATCTAAAATGTTAAACACTGGTGAAATATTCAGCTCACTAGGCAATTCTACCTCATATGCATTTCCTGAATCATGCTTCTTCAGTATCTTACATGGTCCAAACTTCTTCATTTTCAGCTTGTTATATGTACCAACCAGAAATCACTCCTTCCGCAAATGAACCATGACTTCATCCCCAACCTGAAATTCCTTATGCCTCCTTTTCTCATCTGTCTTAGCCTTATACTGCGCATTCATCTTGGTAATATGCTTCCTCACCTCCTCATGGATGTTCTTCTAGTGCTCTGCAAAATCCTCAGCTTCAGCACTACTTATTTCTCCTTTATCTATCTTTCTCAATTCAGATGCATTTCTTGGACTACTTCCATATACAATCTGGAATGGTGATTTACGAGTGCTGCTGTTGACAGAATTATTGTATGCAAATTTTGCCTATGGTAAAATCAAATTCCATCCTGTTGGCTTATCTCCAACCAAACATCTCAGTAGATTTCCCAAACTTCTATTCACCACCTCTGTCTGTCCATCAGTCTATGGATGATGTGATAAACTGAACTTCAAATCTATCTTCAACTTCTTCCACAATGTCCGCCAGAAATATTCAACAAACTTAGTATCTCGATCTGAAACTATGGTCTTTGGCAAACCATGTAGTCTCACCACCTCTCTGAAAAGCAATTTTGCTACATGAACAACATCATTAGTCTTCTTGCAAGGAATGAAATGTGCCATCTTCAAAAATCTATCAACTACTACGAAAATTGAATCATGTCCCCGATGTGTCCTCGGTAAACCAAGAACAAAGTCCATACTGATATCCCCCCAAGGCTTCTCTGGTATAGGTAATGGCTGATACAACCCTTTTTTCTACTTCACACCTTTCACTATCTGACATACTCTGCTACTCTGTACAAACTTCTTCACATCTTGCTGCAATTGTGGCCAATAATAATTCTCACCAACCAAAGCAATGGTTTTATCATGACCAAAATGTCCAGCCAATCCTCCACTATGCTTCTCTTTGATGAGATTATCCCTCATAGAACTTCTTGGAATGCACAACTGACTCCCTCTGAATAGCATATCATCCTGGATGATAAAATCTAGCCATTTCATCCTGTCTAGAGTAACAGGTTCTGTACAAGCTTTCCAAGCTTCACCAAAATCAAGATCCTCTGGATACAAATTCTTGAGTTCCTTGAACCCAACCACTTCAATTTGCATCTCTGTCAGCAATAGTTTCCTTCTGCTAAGAGCATCCACAACCCTATTAGACTTTCCACTCCTGTGTTTCAAAACAAATGTATAACTCGGTAAAAACTCAACCCATTTCAAATGCCTCTAATTCAACTTTCCTTTAATATTCAAATATTGCAAAGCTTGATGATCAGTATACAAGACAAAATCTTTAGGAAGTAGATAATGTCTCCACTTCTTTAATGCCTGAAATATAGCATAAAATTCCTGATCATAAATAGAATATTTTCTCTTGGCATCATTTAACTTCTCACTGAAATAAGCAACAGGTTTACTTGCTTGGCTCATAATAGCTCTTATTGCAGTACCACTAGCATCACAATCTACTTGAAACACCTTATTAAAATTTGGAAGTGCTAAAATAGGTTGTTCTGTAACTTTTTGTTTCAATAATTGAAAACTCTTTTCTGCCCCATTAGTCCACTTAAACTCTTTTTATGCCCTCTCATTGTTTCAGTCAAGGGTCCACAAATACTGCTAAAATTTCTGATAAACTTTCTGTAAAAACTAGCTAGACCATGAAAATATCTTACATCAGTATCACTCCTTGGAGTAGGCCATTCAAGGATAGCATGTACCTTCTCTGGATCCATTTTTAGACCTTCTGCTGAAACTACAAATCCTAAATACACTAACTCTTTCTTCATAAAACTGCACTTCTTTAAATTAATCAATAATTTTTCATCTCTCAACTTCTCAAACACCATATGAATATGCATCATATGTTCCTCCAATGTCTTGCTAAAAATCAAAATATCATCTAGGTAAACAATGACAAACTTAACTAGAAATTCTTTCAGAACCTAGTTCATGAGCCGTATGAAAGTGCTCGGTGCATTGGTTAGCCCAAAAGGAATGCTAACCACTCATATAGTCTTTCTTTTGTCTTAAAGGCAGTCTTCCATTCATCTCCTTCTCTGATCTGAATCTGGTGATATCCACTCTTCAGATCTATCTTTGAGAAATACACAGCTCCACTCAAACAGTCCATAATATCATCCATTTGTGGCAATGGAAACCTATAATTGATTGTGATCTTGTCTATTGCTCTGGAATCTGTACACATCCTCCACTCTCCATTCTTCTTTGGTGCTAATACCACTGGTACAGCACAGGGACTCAGACTCTCACGGATCATTCCTTTCTGTAACAACTCATGTATTTGTCTGTTCAATTCCTCACTTTCTGCTGGTGTCATTCTGTGTGCTGCCTTGTTTGGCAAACTGGCTCCTGGAATCAAATCCATCTGATGACTGATCTTCCTTACCAGTGGTAATCCATCAAGTACATTATCAGATACAATATCCTAAAACTCATTCAACAAATCTGCAACCTCTACATGTACATCCTCTACTTCTTCTTTACTAGCTTTTGGAATTAAAGAAAAACACACATGCTCATGCCTCATACCATCTAGGAATTTTCTTCCATCAACAAATGTTATTCTTGCATTACCACATACCTTTTCTTCGGTCTCCTTCAATGGCTTTAGCTTATGTCACACTCCATCCTTTGTCAGGGAATAGGTATTCGCATGACCATCATGTACAACACATCTGTCAAACTGCCACGGTCTACCCAATAACATATGACATGCATCCATAGAGATGATATCACATAGTACCTCATCTTGGTACCCATCAATCTTGAACTTTACCAGGCACTGTTCACTGACCATGACCTTGTGGTCATCCTGCACCTAGGCAATCTGATATGGATGTGGGTGTTTTTGTCTCTTGATCTTCAACTTTGTCACCATCTCTTTTGACATGAAAGTGTCAGTGCTTCCACTATAGATAATCACATCAGAACATTTACCCTCACACTTGCATCTAGTGCGAAACAGGCTCCTCCTTTGTTCAGGTTCATTTTCACCACTCAGTAAGACTCTTCTGTTAATTAGCATTTCTCCTCTTTCAGCATCTTCAGAATTTGATGATCTAGCATCTTCATCTACATGTGCAACTCTGGCCTGGCCTTCATTTCTCCTATCTATTCTACCTTGGCGCTGAGGACATTCAAATGCCCTATGACCTTCTTCTCCATAGTGAAAACATGTTCTACGGAAGCATCCTCTTCCAAATCCTTGTCCTCTTTCTCTTCCTCTCTGATCTCTATTACTCTGATCTTGGAAATGATTGGAATTATTTCCTCTCTGATTCTGACTGCTACTGGCCTCATCTTTCTTTTTCAGATCTTCATTTCGGCCACCATATGACCATCCGCCAGATTTTCCACCATGACCTCTTCCATTTTGTCTTGTCTCAAACTTCTTGTTCAGCTTTTCCTCTACTTTTAGGGAAAATTGGTACGCCTCCTCAATACTATTCATTCGAACCAGATTCAACTCCTCCTGAGTACTTAGCCTTAACCCATTAAAGTATCGGGAAACTTTCTCCTTATCAGCTTCTGCATAGCCTGTTCTGATGAGGAGTCAATAGAACTCCTCTGTATACTCCTGAACAAATCTTCCTGCTTGCTTCAAACTTTGCATTTTCTTTAGTAGATCAAGCTCATAATCAACAGGAATGAACTGTTGCTTCAGTTTATCCACCATCCGATCCCATCTTGTGATTTTATCTTTCCCTCTTTTATTTCGCTCCAACTCAATTTCTTGCCACCAGATCTTCGCATGACCTTTGAATCTGGCCTTCACAAATTTGACCCTATCAGGATCCTCAACATCTTCGTACTCAAAATATTCCTCACATTCATTGATCCATTTGATCAATTCCTCTGGGTTAAGATTTCCAAAAAATGTAGGAACCTCAATCTTAAGTCTTTTCCCAATCTTGGAAATTGCCCGAAAAAGTCTTTCTTCCTCCTGGTTCACAATTTCAGCTTCTCCTTCTTGATATTCTTCTTCAGCTTCATCCTTGCTTTCATCTCTGACATTAAGATTCATTCCTCTGCGAATCTCTTCTTGCAATGCTCGCACTTGTCTCTGCAGCTCTCTAACCTCAGGTGTCACAGCACCAACTCTTCCGCCACGTTCTCTTCGTGGAGGCATTTTCACGATGTGCGCTGAAACCCTAACCACGGTCCTGGTGCAAACTGCCTCACAGTCGGTGATCTATTTACACACTCAAGAAAACCTGGCTCTGATACCACTTGATGAAGGGTGCTCCCCTTAATACCAAAAACACATAACAGAAATAGAGAAACAACAACAATAATATGCAAGAATAGAAAATTGGCTTCTTATTATCTCCACAAATGTGGAATTATAAACTTTCAGAATTACAATATGCAAAGCCACATGGGCATTCCCTTACAATATTTTGTAGGACAAAGCCTCGAATCAATACCCAGATCTACTAACCAGAACTGCCCTAAACAACACTACGAGCCTTCTTTATATAGGCAATTTCCACCCCCCAAGAAGGTTCTAGAAATTTAGCCCTTAGGGCCGACCAAACTTAGAATTATTTTATTTTACGATTTATTACATCAAAGTCAAGTCAAAATGAGTTTTGAAACCCAAACAAAAATTTTGAAGAAAAATTATTTTCTGCCATTTTAGGTGACCCAACTTCCGAAGACCATAAGTCATCGCCCATTGACCTGATTGGCTATTATAACCCCATTTTGGAAACACCATGAAGCGCTCTACAGGCTTGACCCTCACAAAATGCCCGTAACCCAAATTTTCAACCTCATTCGGGGCCTCTAAAGCCTTCAAAACTGAGTTCAAAGTTTCTGTACCCTGCTGCCAATACCGAAAATCTTCAATATCTTCAAAACTAGACCTGATCTAGCCATGAAACTTTGCTGGTAGGCTGATATGACTGAGATGAACCTCCACATGTATAATTAGAATATTTCAAGATCGTAAGACCAACTTACTAAAAATAGCAAGTTTTCATAAATAGCAACTCTGCACAAGATAGACCCTATTGAATACAAAAATAGAAATATTTTTGGGTGATGCAAGATTGCTCTTACACCCAGGATGCTCCTACATCAGAACCAATAAGGTTCTCATCTATTTTAGGTGGGCTGTCCTCATGGAGAACTTGATCAGCAATTTCCTCTAGTAAATCTTTTTGAACCTGAGACACCCAATAGATGATGAGAAGTTCTAGCCAAGGGACTTGCCATTTGGAGATTGACATCGGGAGAGAATGGGAAGGTATAAGAAGAGGTGCCCTAGACAATTTCTTGAATTTTCCAAACGTCTCTTTGTAAGTGTTGAGGGCTAACCAATATTCCCCTTTGGATATGATGTCTATCTCATGACTATTTAATGTTGCATTGCCCTCATAAGATGGATAAGTCAAAGAGAGAATTTGAGAGCCCCCCCTGTTCCATTTGTAAGACCATAATCTCCTGCATAAAAGATATTAAAAAAAAAGCAAAGACTCCTTGTTGATATCCACTAATTTAACCTGAGGATCAATGCTAGCAAAGTGCCAAGAGCCAGTTTTGTGGGGGGTTGCAATCTCAGATGTTGTAGAAGATGTTATTGTTACCCAAAATTTCCTATCATTCATTTTTTGGCCACAATTCTATTTTGCAAAAATGTTCAAAGTCTGAAAACCCTCTGTGTTTTCTACCGGTTGGTCTACAAAAGCCTTGGTTGTTTTGATCTTCATGCTAAGTGTCAAAACCCTCTGCATTTTCTGCCTTTTGGCCCGAAAACCCAGTGTGTTTTCGACCTTCGCCTGAAAGCTTAGGATGTTTTCGACTTTTGGCCTGAAAATCCTATGTGTTTTTGACCTCTTCACATCTTCGCACCAGTTCTTCCTAGTGACAACATTCTTTTATGTGTGCAACTCTGATAAGTGGGGCCCAGTTGGTTTTTAGCAAATGGTTATGCGGTTGTCACATGATCGCATAGGCCTTTTTCACCCTATGTGATCATGTGACTAAGGGGTTTCTTCTTGTGCCCTGGCTTTTAATGTTACTGTGGGCTTATCCAGGAAGTCAACAATATGAGGTGGCGGTCAAAGGCTAACGTCTTATGGTTGGTCGCATGATCACATGGGCTCTTCCGAGCCCATACGACCATGTGACAAACCGTCAATAGTTTTGGTGGTGGAGGTTTGCGGTCCAGCAGTTAGCATCATGCAGTTTGTCGCATGATTGCATAGGCCTTCCTAGCCGCATGCGATCATGCGACAAACCATCAACTGTTGGCAAGGATTTTTGTGGGCCCGCTTGTCAGTGGAGCTACGGCTTAATAAGATGAGCGGCTGGCGCAAAATCTCAAAGAATGTTCGGGGGCCATGCGATCTTGCGCCTGCCGTTAGATGGGAATCTAAAAATTTGAGTGGGTCCATCTCAGGAAGGTGTCGAGGTGTTTGCTGATGTAGTGGCCGGAATGAATAGAGGGATGACACGTGACAATTCTGGGCTCGAGGTTGGTAAAGCTTTGTGCAGTTGCACGGTTAACATGTTTTGCGTGGTCGCTGAATATACCCAGGGTTAAGGAAAAGTTCATGCAACTTGGCGACTAGGAAGAAACGAACCCGAGGTAAACCGGGGTTAAGTCTGCAGTGTGGTCTTGTGGGCCCAAGGTGTCTTATATGGGGATTCAGCAGGGCTTTTCACATGATATGAGGTTTTTTTAGCTCATGCAATGATGCGACCAGTGGTATTTTCAAGTGGAGGCAGACTCTTAAAGGCTTGTCGCATGATCACATGAAGCCTTTCGGGCTCATGCGATCATGCGACCATTGACTTTTTCAAAGCAGCGCGGCCTATTTTTGCGAGTTTTTTTTTGAGGGCGGTGGAAGCTTGCAAAGATGATGATGGAGATCTAGGTGGCCGTCGTGTGTTGATTTATGTTCCTGAGGTATAGTGCAGTGTTCCTGCACCGAAAAAAGCATTAAAGAGCTGGCGCCATCTGTATTTTAAATTCAAATTCTTACGAGGATCAGATTTGGGACCTTAATGACTTAGTGGAATTACAGGTGGGTTGGATGATCTGGGTGGCCGTTGCAGGTTGAATTCTTATTCCTAAGAGAGGTTGTCAGGCTGAGGTTCTTTTGTCTACAGGCATGATCAATTCAGGGATGGACATGAAAACAAATATCTAATCGGCTATGATTTTTGTAGGGTCGAAATTATGATTAGAATTTGACTGCTAGGGTTGATTATTTTATTGCAAAAATTGTAACCCTAGTTAGACTTTTGACTCCTGCCTGCGTGCAGTTGAGTAATGTATATAATGTTTTTTTTGGAGCCTTAGTGCTCAGAGTTCACATTTTGTAGTAAGGGAAGTTTCTTTCCTAGAAAGCTATCTGAGACACTTTCCTGTCCTCTAGTTTTCTTACAATTCGTAATCTTTCAATGAAATCTCAGGTTTAATAGAAGCTATATGCGGTAGTTTGTTCTTCCCTCTGGTATTTTCCTTATCTGTATTTCTCTTATTAAATGTAATATACTGGTTCTATTAGAGAAGTCTTGGAGTTTCCAGAGCCCTTTTTTCTTTCAGCTCACATGTGTACTATTATGTATTGATCTGATTGGATTGAGTTTGTGGGTATAGTTCAGCCCCTATCTTTCTGTCTCATTCATGTACCCTTTTGCTGAAGAGAACATTTGCTTGTAGGTCACAGCCCGTGTCATTTGTTCTGGCCCCTCTATGAAATACTTATGCAAGCTTGTTTAGAGAGAGTGTCTTCTATTAGATCTGGGAGCCTTCATGCTCGTTTGGTTAGTGTATTGTATTCATTTCTTTTCGGTGCATCACCTAGTAGGTAGTTTTGCTTTCAGTCATTTCCCTTTCATGCACTCCTTCTAACCCTTTCCCCTCAAAGTTTACTTTCCTATCTAAGAGCAAGCTAAGGTGACTATCCAAGAGGAACTAGCCTAGAATCTGGAGGTCTCATCTCGGTTAGAAAAAGGTCCCACAGCCTTGAGATGACTCCCATGTTATATTGGATTATCAAGACCAAGAGAGCTTGAGATCAGAGGCACAAATTCACTGTATAATAGTTATCTTCGAAATGACTGACTATTCTGAAGCATAGGAAATCATCTGAATCCAAATTCCATATCTTGAAATAAACTTTATGGAATTAGGCAACTCCTTCTCAACATTCATTAGGAAACATAACCAACTTGAAGCTGAAGGTTTATCTGAAAAGTGTGATAAGTATATTCCCACTTTGTTGCCGATAATTTGTAGAATTTCCATGTTTCTATATTCGACTGGAAGATTTTCTAGGTTGATCCACATGGGAACAAATCTGATGACATTTTTGGCGCTATTAAAGTTAGGGGACCATTACTGCATGTGTAATCATTTATTCTTATAAAACCAACCTTTTTGCTTGAAGATAGAATCTCGCTTAGACTTTTTTTCAAATAACACCACAAAATATTCTAGTTCATTATCCAGTATTTCAATCTTAGAAACCTCCCCCCAATTGCATAAAACCCAATCTTTGAAATCCTTGTATGATATTTCTATCTTCCAAAACTTGCAGATGATTCCTGACAAAGATAAATAAGATTTCTCTATTTTAATGTTTCTTCTAATAGGGTAATAGATAATACCTTATTTGTTTTGGAGGGTACCCACAACTGGGAAACTTCCATGGAAGTGTTGGGCCAGCCAGGAAGCTCTGACTCGACTTCGTTTGGTCGTTGCAGCTGTATTGACCCTACATTGTCCTCATGAATCAATGATTTGAAAATTGGTCTCCATATTTTCTGCATTCCTTTAAACCTTCCTTTAGCTTGAGATTCAAACCTCTTTCTGTTAATTTCCTCATGGCCTAACAAATCTAATCTTCTTCTATGAATCTCCCAGTAGGAGTCCGTCCAAGCTTTCTTGGGCAAAGGAGGATTAAATGGGATGCCTCTAGAGGATGTGGGAAAAATGGATATCAGATTCGGGTTCAGCTCTTTGTTCTGAGGTGAAGAATAGTTCTTGTTCATTTCTAAAAATTTGGAATGTGACCGTTTGTTAAACCAGGCGCGAAAAGGGATCTTCTTGCTTTGAGACAGGGCCATTCTTCCAATATGAGGGTTTTGATTATTAGGATGAAAGGGTCGTTCATAAAATATCCTTCTCTATTTAAATGGATTATTGAACCATTTTCTTTCCCCACCGTAGAAAACCCCTGGTCTTCAATCCTTTTCAACTCGGTTCTGGGTTCAATCCCTATACCCATTCCTTCGGCTTTCCCTGAAATCAGTGAAAATATTTGTGAATTCTGGCCTCCTGAGCTGTCTGGTTGAATGCTCTACTCTCTCCATCAGTGGTGAGGCTCCACTCATAGGACCGACTACATGAAAAACCCTCCACTGCAAAATCAAAGCTTCCCTTCTTCAGCAGATCAACTTGAAAAAGTTTAAGCCTGACCTCTGCTCCTACCAAAACTAACAAAGGACGAGATTTCCTCTCGTCTCTGGTAAAAATTTAGGATCTAGCAGATCTGATGAAGGTAAAGGTTTTAGGGCACAGATCTATGAGTGTGGCATTCACTGTGTAATCTCTTCCAGAAGATTTTTCACTGATGTATCCTACTACTCCTACCACACCTACTATCCCACTGAAATCCTGGTTCCCTTCACTCCCTCTGCATCAGCGGTCACATGATCGCATAGTGAAAAAAAATTCCATGCGAACATGCAACATCCTTAATTGATCCAACGTTTCTTCACAACCCTTCTCTCCCTCTGCATCAGTGGTCGCATGATCGCATAGCGCAAAAACATTCCATGCAAACATGCGATGTCCTTAGATCAGTTGATCCTAGTTCCCTTCACTCCATCTGCATCAGCGGTCGCATGATCGCATAGCACAAAAATTTTTCATGCGAACATGCGACGTCCTTCCGGATTGGTTCATGTGGCACTTGATCAGTTGATCCTGGTTCCCTTCACTCCCTCTGCGTCAGCAGTCACATGATCTCATAGCGCAAAAAAATTTCATGTGAACATACGATGTCCTTCCAGATTGGTTCATGTGGCACTTGATCAGTGATCCAGCCAACAATAGATTAAATGGAACTTTCTCAATTTTTAGTTTGAACAATTGCCGTAAACTTTATTTTGTGGATCTTTCAAGTAATATGTTGACTGTAAAAATGAGTGCCTCTCATTTGCATAAAATGTTTACATTCCAAAATAATGACAATATAATTAAATGAATTGATTCATTACAATATATAGAAAATAGAATGAATGAAATTCTTAAAGAGCACTGATTTGTAATGTAGAAATATCCAACTGATATTTGCAGGAGGCTTAAAAATGGTTGTGGATAATTAGTTTACTAAGGTAAGATTACAATGTGACTCCCTTGCTAAATCCTAATTGGTAAATCGTTCCCTACTTAGAAAATTATATCTTTAGTATTGGATTGTGTCTAAATGTTAATCTATTTGGTTGCTGGAATTGACTTGGATTTGGAAAATGGGAATTGGTGAATTGGTATAGGCTAATTTTAGTTTTGGTCCAAAATGAGCATTCCACCAATCTATCTTAGAACCTGGAATTAAAATTGGGGCATGGAATTAGAATTAGGAATTTAATTTTGAGAAGGGAAACCAATTTCCGTTATCCAATTCCAAGTTAATTCCAGCAACCAAATGGTGGTTACACATGTATACCAAAAAAATGATTGAACTATGTAATAAGTTATAGACGGTTACATATACACATGTAATAAATTGTACTTCTTTTTCCTGTGTGTTTTCAATCACCCTATACACATGTATACCAAATGTAGACATTGTATTTCTTTTTTCTTTGCGTTTTCAATAACGAATGAAACATTTGAACACTTTTCCGAAGGGGCTTGTAGAGATCTCTATAAGAAACAGGGTGTGTAGTTCTGAGAAATAGGGTGTGTAGTTCTGAAAAATAGGGCAAAACAGAGCATTCACATTTTAAACACAATAAAACGCACAAACATAGAATTTTTTAGTCATTAGTCCAAATATTCAGATTAGATTGCCCTTAATTACACCGGTTTATTACTCGCTGACTGTAGGAAAGCAATTGGATGACAGTAGTTCACATTTAACCGATCGCATGCATGAAAGAGAAATAATCTTACATGACAAGTTCTTATTCGGTGGATCTAAAAATAATACAAAATAATCAGTTACAACTATTTTAATGTGGATATATTAAAACTAAGACAAAACAATCAGTTACAACTATTTTAATGTGAAGAAATTATGGTCCGCCACTGGGAGAAATAATCTCCTTAGAAATAAAGTATGATTAAGAAATGCAATTATAATCCTTCAACATAATTTATCTTAACTAATAATGTTTAATAAAGGATCAAAACCCCAGCGGCCTCTGACAATGGCTACTCCTGATGTGGCTTTTTCGGTCTATCGGAATGGCAAAGCCGACGGAAACGAAAACTCTATCAACAATTCAGAATTCAGAATTCATACAGAGTTCAGAATTTTTTACAAAGATTATATTTATATAAAGATTATACTAATATAAATTTGAAATTTTACATCAAGATAAATCTAATGTGAATATTCCTCTCCATCTTATCTATATTTATTGACTTCAGGAACTCCTAAATATTACTCAATTTAATTTAGTATTTCATGATTTAAAGTATAGGCAAAGTTTCAAAAATAAAAGATATAAAAAAAATAGTAAAATGTTTATACAAAGTCTCAAAAATAAAAACTAAGAGATGAAAGATAAAATTATCACAATCTTTAAACCAATTTCAATCTATCCCACTTAATAATTTTTTTTTTAATAAAATATTATGTTGTATATAGATTTAATTTTAGAAATTTAGATTAAATATATAATATTGATCTAATTTTTTAATATAAAAATATAACTTTAAAAAAAAGTAAGCCAGAGCCCAAAGAAGAAAAGGAATACCTGAAAAACTTAACTAGAATAAAAAGAAAAGAAAGCAAAAAGCAAAAAAAAGATGAGTTTAGCCCTAAAATAATATTTGAATTCTACATTAAACCATCATCATTATAGTATTTTCAAATCATACACTTTCTAGGTACTAGATCTGATGGAATTCTTGATGATTTAATTTTTACAAAAGAAAATTGAAAAAAAAGATTAATACTTAAAGATTAAAGAAATTAAAGAAAATAACAGAGAATATATAACTGACAAACACGTTTTCCATATCTTAATACTATGGTGAAAGCGGCGCCAGAAAGAATTCCCCGGCAGGAAAAAAGATTATATCAGCGAAAAAATAAAAGACACGGCAACATACCATCTAAATTACTCCCCCAACACCGATTCCAGCCATCAGGAGCATCGCCATTCCAATCATTACAGCAAAGAAATACTCTCCAAATCGCCAGTTTTTGTCAGGAAACCTCTGATTGTGACAGATTGACGGCGATTCCGAGAATTTGTGAAGAAAATGGCGATTCGGAGAGAATATTTCTTTTCTGTAATGACTGAAATAGCGATGAATATTTCTTCCTCGCATTATGGTGAATTACGTGACTTGAATGAATTAGCGATGAACAAAAGAGTGGGATAATGAATCCCTAACCTTGGCTTCCTCGCATGCGACTAAAACAGAGAACACCACGCCCCACCCCCTCTTTTATAGTTGCCGCCGATTCGTTAGGGCAGAAAACAACCCTAATTTACTTGCATGTTAATTTTTTATTTATTTATTCATATGTAAAGTAGAATGCAGTGGTAAAAATTCTATGTGATAGAAAAGATATAATTTTGAATTCTTTATTTCTCTTTATATTTATTAAAAAATATAATACTATCTATTGTTAAACAAAAGTTTTATATAATGGTTTGTTAGTAATTATCATGATATTTTTATTTGAAAAATTAAGTATTTATATATAAATGTTTATTATTAAAATGATATTTTTTAATTTTTATGTTAGAGTGATTGATAGTTTTTCTTTGCAATATTGTGCTTGAAACTGCTAAAATATTAGACAAAGCTAAGGCTAGGTCCAACTATTGTGGGCATCATCATTCTCATTATTCCAACAAGGAAAAATTCATTATCTTTGTCTAATGTTATTTTTACTACCAAATCAACTAATATTATCTTTGTCCAATGCTATTTTCACTACCAAATCAAATAATGACTCATGGTTAAGATCTGAAAAGCATCTTTAGAATTGTTTTTCTTTTCAATATCACCGAATTTAAGACAAAATATAATAAAGACAGTTTTAGTAAATCTATTTGGAGTGCGAGAAAGAAATTAGAATGTTGACACTAGAGTTATGTTAAATTATGTGATAACATTTGTTAATTTAATGTTTGAATTATTTCACAATATTGCATCAATAGTTGTGACTTTAAAACATTTACTATTGACACTTTCTACATTTGATGGAATGAAATGATTTCTTACATTTAGAAATAAACAAATTATGTGATGCTATATTAGCACACTAATAAACCATGACCTAATGTGCATAAGTATAAATATCACCTTCTTACGGCCTTTTGAACACATTGGAAAAAAGCATGCAGATGTGGCATTATAGTTGATAATATTCACACATTTTTTCAGCTCATAGAAAACTTAATTTAAAATTAAAAAATGCACCAAAAGTGAAACTTTGGTCCTTCAAAAAAAATTTGCTTCTAATTTTCAATTTTACATACTCTAATTATTACCCTACTATCCAACTCTAAATAACATTGTAATTATCTTTCAATAAGATATGATAAATACAAAAGAGTCCATGATCTATGCCACATGCCCTACACATAACATAATTATTACATTACTCATGCTAAAACTAAAAAAATAGTTTTCCTCCACAACATGAAAACTAACACTTTATACTCATTAAGAAAATGTATAAAAATAAAGATTTGTATTTGCACTAGGTTTTGGTTTTCAAGTTCAATATATTTTTCTCTCCCTAATTTACACAATTAGGTTTCCAATTCATGGAAGCCTCTCATTAAAGGTAAGATCAATATCTTCCCTTATCCTAGAGCATTCTTTATTGTATCTTGTGACTCTAAAAAACAAAAATTTGCGGTGCTTAGTTGACTATTAGCTTTCTTATGTATCTTATTTAAGCCATTGATTCTAAATCATGTGAATCCTTTTGTGATATTATTATTTAAAATATTAGTTTTCATGTCCATTTGATTTTTCTTGCCAAAGCTAACAAAACTTGAATGGTGGTACATTTAGTGTTTGAATTAAAAATCCCCCCATAATATATCCTTTCATTTTGTTTTGAAAGGCTCACTTGTAGCCAATGGATCTAGAATGGAAAGGAGTATCAACCAGCTCCCAAGTTCTATTATTTACCAAGGCTAAATACTCAATGTTGAATTGTTTTCTCCACACATCAAACTTTTTAGCTTGTTTGTGGTAAGTTGGTTTTAAATCAAAATTCATATTTATGCCTTTTTCAAGTTTTTTTTAAAGTAATATAGGTTTTACAAGGACTGTGAAACCCACAACAGTTTAAAATTTAAAGAAATTCAAGAGTACCATGCAAGGAAAATAAAATAGAGTATCTAGGACATGCCACTATAGGGCCAGACATGAAAAAATAGAGAAAGTAAAGCAGAGCCAAAGGACAGAGCACCAAGACTAGTTAACCCAAGCTTCTGAGCATGACAACCGCATTGCTTTCAAGGGCCTCCATCAGTTGAACCGTATCTTTGACGTTCTTCACTTGGGAGCCTTGCAGATCTACCTTCTCCCTATTCTTCCTTATTTGAACCCTGGTTCTTTTACCTGGTCCTTCAGTTGGCTCCTTGTCCTCCTTCATAGTCCTCTGCTTAGAATTGCGGTCCATTTTTTCTTCCATCTTTTTAATTAGCAACTTAAGGTTCTTGTTGGACGTTTTAAGAATGTTAAAGTTTTGCCCTACCACTCCCTTGAGGGTTTTTTCCAGACTTATCATTTTGGATTCCATGTTCATGACCCTAGATTCCAGACTTGGCTTAATCTCTATGATCTTTTCCTTGTTATCAAAGCCCTGAATTTTTCCTTGATGTCCTTGATCTCATGGTAGAGCCATTTGAAAGATCAAAACTGATCTAACATACCATTTTTAGTGTTGTTAACAAAATCCATGTCCATCTCCCTAGTTTTATCATGGAGCACTACCAGTGCAGGGTCTATCAAGTTTATTTTGGAGAAATAAATCATATTTTATGTTCAACAAAATTTATGAGACTTGTAAATTGATTTAATTTTATATCCCCCATTGGCTACAATTATTTATTGTAAATCATTGCATCTCAAAAATATGACTTCAATATGGGGAAAATGGCTCTGCTATTTGCACTCGACCCAAAATTCTTTCTGTGAACTTGCTCGATCACCAGATTTGAGTTTTTGCAAGTACGACATATGCTAAGGTGTTTGGCAGGGATGAAAGGAAGGTCTCATATGTTCAAAAGATATGCCAGGATGATAGGCTCTATGACTAGAAGTATGTTTTGAATCCACACAGATTTGCTTCTAAGGCTCATGTTGCTCCTTTTTCCCTCAACATTTTAAACAAATTCTCTGCGTTAATGTCCTCTTCCCCTAGAATTTACAAATTCTTTACATTAATGTCCTCTTCCTCTAGGGTTCATCCTCAAATTCTTGACTCAATCTTAGGTCTTAAACAAGCAGAATCTGGTAAGAAAAGTCCTAATCCATCCACAGGTGAGGTTTATTCTCCACCACATAGAAGATCAATGGGTTTAGACCAAAAAGGTAATATAAATTATAATGCAGTAGGAACTCGGGACTTTAGTAAACTTTCTTTAAACACTAACCCTAGTTAGGAAAATCTAGTTATTAAGAATGGAACGATTAGTAGAATACAAAAAATGTGTGTGAAGTATGGTTTTCTCTGTAGATGGAATGGCATAGGGGCTTCGGCAAAAACTATTGTAGCATGGATTGAATCTTAGTTAATCAACAATGTATGTACCACTATCCATCAAGAGAAATTTATTTATATTGATTACTTTAGTAAGAATCTAAAATAAATACTTCTTTCTAAGGGTTTACCAAAATTTAGGAACAAAGGGTTTTCTTTCCTTGATTGTTCGCCTCTTTTTGATCCATTAAAATTGAAGGATATTTTGATTGATAGAGCGATTATTCTCAATAATCTCACAATTGAACTCTCAAATAAGGATTCTCTTAGAGAGATAGGAAATTATTTAGGGTAATTTGTAGGTGTTGTAAATGATGATCTGGTTCATGCAAAAAGAATCATTATTGTCAAAATGAAGCTTAATGCATCTATCAACTTCCCTATGGAAATATGTTGTGAAACAATCTTGATTACCGTCCACCCTAAATTTTTTGAAGGGGATCTTGAGGAAGATGATTCCACTTTTAGGGATACGAGGTGTGTAGAGGTATCACAACTTAAAAATAGGAAAAAGAATTCTTACTCTCCATCAGTTATTCTCAAAATCCCTGCTAATAACACTAATGCAGAGAAGGAGGTTTATGTTTTATCAATATCAAACAATGGTGATATTAAGTTCCAAGAACATGTAGGTTTTACTAGAAACCCTAATTAGAATAATATAGAACACAATCTTAACACTTTCTCTTTATCTTTAGAAGAAGGGGAAATATGTCCTAACCCCAAATTTCCATTTTCTACAGAACCCATTCCTAAATTATCCTTTAATCAAACTTTAGGAGGTTTTTGTTTTCTCAACCACTCCCCTAAGCAGGATGAGTCTAGGGAGAGGAAGAGTAGTAACCTCAAACTAGTATGTATTAATCTAGAGACTACCAGTAAGGACATCACTACTTGAGTATCTCAACCTATTTCAAAAAAGGCCCTAAAAAATAAAATTAGGTCTAACTCAAATGTGCAAGTTAAAACTCCTATAACAGAAGCCCTTTTAATTCAGGAAACAAAGTCACTAAGAAAACCTGTTAACATTATGACCACAAATTATAATTCAAAAATTGATAAAAACTTGTCCTCAAGGACATTATTGATTTTTTTCTATTATCTGATGATGAGACCAGTGACATAGATGAATCTAATAGATGAAAAAATATTCTTATCAAAGAAATAATGAGAAATGATGACTTGATAACACTCTCAAAAATAATTAAGAATATAGTAACATCACCTATGTCAGAACCTCCCCTCCTTGACATTAACAACAATTTTAATCAAATAATTATTACACTATGAATAACATTTTGTCTGAGGATAAGAAAGATTTCTAGGATCCTATACCTTTAAATTATTTCAATCCTCCCTCAGAGCATTCAGCTGAACATGAATTTATGGACTCTTTAAACATTAATAATAACAAAAATAGGGAGGGATATAATGAAGCCTCAAATATGAACAGAAAGATAATAGTGGAAAAGAGTCTTCAAAGTTTTGGGACAAAGGGAAAATTATTGGGAAATGATCCCATAAGAAGCCCTATAATTAACAACTCTATTGGTGTGGCAATGCTTAATATTAATTTATCTCCAAATTCTAGAGATACCCCTAATGAAGATCCGTCAAATAATTTAGAAAACTTAAAATATGAAAATGAAAAAACTAAGGATGAAGTAAACACATTAGTAAATTATTTAGGGGAGTCATTAATAGAGGAATTAATGGAACAACTTTTGGAGGAGATTTGTGATCCAGAAGAATTAGAATGCCAGAAAGAGCTCCTAGTGGAGGGAATCAACATAAATATGGCCACCCTATAAGGATCTGTAGAAGAGTTGTTAATTAATTTGGAGGAAAAAGAATCAAAGGAGAAGGAATCTGTAGGCATAGCTCAGCTTAAGGAGAGTAGGAAATCGCTGGATTGTGTGAAAAAAGTAAGGAAAAGAGGAAGAGAGCTGAATGTAGAATTGAGAGACTTGGCGGGGGAAGCTATAGTACAAGTCAAAATTACATATATTATGAATGTTGGAAAGGGGAAGAGCCTTCCCAAAGAGCCATGAATGTACTTTCATATAATGTTAGGGGCATGAATGCCCCTAACAAGTAGTGTCTGATCAAACGCTACATCAAAATTCACAATTTAGAGATTATGTTAATTCAAGAAACAAAGTTAGATAACATAGAGTTAGGAAATTTTAAAAAGAAAATAGGGCTGAGAGAAATGGAAGCCTCATGGACAAAAGGTGTATCAGGTGGATTGGCTATTATTTGGGACACTCATAATATATCAATAAACATTACAGAAAGAAGACAATTTTGGATGAGTGGAATAGTCAAGAACTTTAGGCTCAATCTATCCTTTAATCTAGTAAATGTATATGGACCTATTCAAAATAAAGAAAAAATTTCAAATTTGCAAGAGAAAAGAATCATATCTCAGTCAGACAAAGGATACACTCTAGTTTCTAGGAGGGGATTTTAATGTGATAATAAAAATCTCTGAGAAAAAAGGAGGAGCGAATACCCTTCCATTAGCTTCTAGAGACTTTACACATTGGAGAGACAGGGACTCTTCCTTGAAATTCTGATAGATGATAACTCCTTCACCTGTAATAATAGAAGACTAGGTTTTTGCAACATAGTAGAGAAATTAGACAAATTCTTTCTTATAGGTATTTTGACCAATTATGATGTTTCACTTTTAGCCAACATCCTTTCATTATCTAGTTCAGACCACTATTTGATACTTCTCAGCATCTTAACACAAACTAAACCAAAAAAATGTGCCTTTAAATTTGAACAAGCATGGTTAAGGGATTTGGATATCCTGAAGCTTATTAATTCTTGGTGGTCAGAGCCCAAGATATCATGCTCCAAAATGTTTAGATTAGTAAATAGACTAAAATGGATTAAAAGGAAGTTGTTAGAATGGAACTCGTCTAAGTTTGGCAACATCTTTTAAAAGAAACTAGAACTAGAATCAGAATTTGAAAATGTTAATTCTCAGGTTATCAAGGAATGGATGAATGATGACTTGTACCATAGGGAGAATAGTTTACTTAAATATTATGAATAGATACTAGCTAGAGAAGAAATTTTCTAGAAACAAAAATCATGTGAAACTTGGTTAGAAGCAGGTGATAGAAATACTATTTATTTTCATAATAGCACCAAACAGAGAAGAAAAATAGGATTTCTTGTATTATTAATGACAAGGGTGAAACCATAGAGGATTCTAAAGGCATATTTGAAGAAGCAGTAAACTACTTTGATTACATTCTGAATAATAGAGAATCTTCGAATCTGGGATGTCAAGCAAAACTTCTTAAAAATATCCCTAAAGTCATATCTAAACAACATAACCAAATTTTAACTGGAAAATTTACCATGGATGACATTCATCATGGGTTAATGCAAATGAATCTTGGAAAATCTCTAGGACCAAATGGTTTCTCAGCTATTTTCTTTCAGAAGTACTGACATTTTATTGGAAAGGAGGTTATGAAAGCCTTAGAAGGGGTCATA
The DNA here is from genome assembly GCA_027943335.1 of Chamaecyparis obtusa. NCBI lineage: Eukaryota > Viridiplantae > Streptophyta > Pinopsida > Cupressales > Cupressaceae > Chamaecyparis > Chamaecyparis obtusa. Next base: position 11,661 of record BSBK01013820.1, on the reverse strand, counting down.
AACTCAGGGAAAATACTTAAAGAAGTAAACAACACCTTTTTTCTCTCATTCCCAAAAAATAGGAACCAACTAGTGTTAATGATTTTAGACCAATTGCAGTATGTAACACATTGTATAGACTGCTTACTAAAACATTGGCCCTTAGACTTCAAAAGCTTCTCCCTCTAAATCATCAACGAATAATAGATGGGTTTTATTCCAAGAATATCTATCTTTGATTGGATAATCATAGATCAAGAAGCTATCCACTCAATCCTCAAAAATAAGAACCCAAGCATGCTTATTAAATTCGACAATAAAAAGCCATATGACAAATTTAACTAGAGATTTCTATGCAAATGCATGGAAGCCTTTGGCTTTGCTAAAAGCTGGATCAACTTAATTTTTGAATGTATTTCCACTCCTATGATTTTGATGTGAGTGAACAGAACCTTGAAAGGTTGTTTTGGCATTTCTAGAGGACTTAGACAAGGTGACCCCACTTCCACTTTTCTATTCATAATCATGGCGGGGCTCTAGGTAGAGCAATTTCAAAAGAAAAGGAAAATGGGGCTATCGAGGGTATATCCATTACTATTAACTTGGACCCCACTACCCATCAACATTTTATGGATGATACTCATTTATACAAAGCTAGTAATAGAAAGGAGGCAAAAACCTTCAAGAGGATCTTGAAGACATATTCTAAGGCTTCAGGATATTAAATTAATTGGGACAAATCAGACATCTTCTTCTTCAATACTGATATTGCAACTAAAAAAGATATTTGCAAAATCCTCAATTTTAATCAAGGTAAGCTCCCCTGTAAATACCTAGGTCTTCCCTTAGTTAAGGAAAACAAAGCTAAAGATATATGGGATCCCATTATTGAAAAAATCAAAAAACAAAATGAGGTCATGGAAGGGAAGATGGTTGTCAAGTGCTGGTAGAACCACCATGGTGAGGTCAATTTTTCCAGCTATGCCAACCTATCATTTATCCTATATGCACCTTCCTGCAAATAAGAGATCAAAAATCACCAAGCACTTAAGAAAATTTTTTTGGCAAGGGAGCAAGGAAAATAAGAAAATCCCTTTAATATCATGGGATAACACATGTAAACCAAAAGAGGAAGGTGGGGTGGGTCCTAAAAACTTAGGGGAGCAAGGATGTGCCCTAGGGGCCAAACTACTGTGGAGACTCTTTAGAAACCCAGAAGCTAAATGGGAAAAGATACTCATTCACAAAGATTTGAAAGACCATTCCCCATTAACATCTTTAGAGAATCTAATCCTCCAAAAGGATCAAGAATATGGGATTTTATGATGAAATGAGACATATTATTATGGAGAAATTAACTTGGTGCCTAGGGTTCAGGGAAGAGATTTTGTTTTGGGATGACTCATGGGGTGGTTATGAGGTAATATCCAACAAGTTTAATAACCGTTCCCTCATTAATATATTGAAGGAAAAGATTGGTCTCTTTCTCAAAGACTACACTACTTTTAATGGAGATAAATGGGTTTGGAAATCCTTTAAAAATTTTGGGATTTCATGTTCTGAGGAAACAACAATCATGAATATTCTCAAGAATATAAAGATTTCCTTAGACTAATCGAAAGATTCATTAGTATGGGATGGATATAAGTTAGCAGAATACAACACTAAGGATGGTTATAAGCTCATTGTACAAAACTAAAAAAGACCCAAAACCTCTTTACCAATCCACCTATGTTGGGGCAAGGATTGTTCACCAAAAACTAGTTTTTTGACATGGCTAGCAATGAATTACAGACTTTTAACTGGGGATAGATTTAAGAAACTTGGTTTCTCTAGCCCAAGTAGATGCTCTTTTTATGAAAAGAGCAAAGAAGATGTTGACCATCTATTCTTGAACTATCCCTTTATAAATCAATGTTGGGATTGGTTGCAAGGGAACTTGGGATGGTCCTCAGCCTTTCCCCTCTCCCTCAGGGAAATGGTGCAAGCATGGAAAATCATCAAACAAAGGAGTATATACGCCAACCTTTCGACTATTTCACCCTCTATTTTAGTTTGGGAAATTTGGAAAGAATGTAATAGAAGAATTTTCAAAGAAGAAAAATTGGAATGAAAATAGCTATGCAATAAAATAGAAGCTACAATCATAGAAAATATGAATTTTAAAATAGCCAAAAACCGAAAAATGAATCTCAATATGAGTCATTAGGATGGTAAAATGTGTGGGAATTGGGTGGGTCTGGCTCTCCCAACTTTTATTGGTTCGAATATACAAAATAAGACATCAAAGAGAGATGAATGCAAATGGAAACCTCTAATTGATGGTTGGTACAAGCTAAAATTTGATGGTACATCCAAAGGCAACCCATGGACATTAGGCATTGGATGCTGAATTCATAATCAAGATGGAGAAGAAATAGCTACAATTGCAGCTCCTATTGGTATTGAAAAAATAAATGGGTGGAACATTATGCTTTATTTAAAGGCCTTCAAAAGAGTGCCTCCTTAGAATTAAAACAATTAGAAATAAAAGGGGATTTGGAAATTATCATTAATGTGCTCAGAAAAAAGAGCTACTCCAAACTGGAGATTAAACTCCCTTCTTTCCCAAGCGTTGACTCTATTTGAATCCTTTCAAGATGTCTCAATTAATCACATTTATAGAGAAGGAATAAGAGAGCAAATAAATTAGCTAATTTAGGGGCAAATGGGATTACTCTATCATAAGTATTACTTCTCATCTAAGGCTGCATCTTTAGGTTCTAATTGTTGGAAAAATGTTCAGTGCTCCCCTCAGGATTCGTGACAAGGGCTTAACTGCCTCCTATGTGTGTGTGTGAATTTTGTACCTGATCTATAGACACAACACTTCAGTAAAACATTAGAGGTTAGCAAAATCAAAATCTGCAATGAATTGAAAGCTAAACTAACTAGGTGATTTACTACCTTCTAATAGGTGCGAGATTGATGTTCTCAGATTGTAATTAAGATCAGTGACCTTGACGACACCTAAATGAAGGATTTGAATGCAAATTCTAGATATGAAATTGAATGCAAATTAAGCTATTTTTTTGGATTTTATGATGCAATAAGAATGATAAACTAATATGAAACTATGCTAGATGGAATCGCTATGCTATGAATTGATCTAATAATGAATTCTAAATGATATGCAATGCTCAAAACAAGAATGATCTCACGATACCTTGGCTTCGCAAAGATGATTCTTCAGTCTCCAATTTGACAGAGTAACTATGCAAATTCATGAGATGCATGGATCTCAAATGAGGATCGGAAGCCTTGATTTTATAGAAACCCAGGGCTTTGGAGGTGCATGGAACCAAGCCATAAATCACTCTTGATAAACTCAAGTTGATTTTTGAGTTATCAGAAATAAAAGATAATTAACTCACAAAAATTATGCAAATCATGCAAAAATAGCTTTTTAATTCAAATTAGAAGTTTAGATCAACTTTGAACTCAAAAATGATGTTGAGTTCCAAAAAGTCAATAATTTGTATTGATTTTCTAATTTGGAGTTTAACTGCTCTTTGATTGTGCACATGGATAATTATGAATTAATAAATAAATAAAGTGATTTATTCTCAACTTAACTGATTTTCAAATTAAAACAATTGATCTATGGGTTAATCAATCATTTAATCAAACTTTTATTCAAAAATAATATCATTAAATATGACAAATTGCTTTAATTAATTAAATAAGAATTTAATCAATTAATGATAGGAATTTTGATTTATTTGTCAAATTTAAATAATAATAATTTAGGAATAAAATAGATTAAATTCAATTAAATAATAAAGTGGCAGAATTAAATCAATTAATTAAATATTCATCGTAGTCAATTAATCAACTTTAGGATAAATGTGATTTATCGCCAAATAATCATTAAATTAAAGATAATTAAAATAATTAAGAATATTGCTAGGAATATTCCCTGATGCAAATTTAAGATAAAATCAATTATGATTCGATGATGTTCAAATGTGCCTTAGGTTAGGACTTTGATGTCGATTTCATTCAATTTGAGGATGTAGGAGATTAATGAACAAGTTGAGTGGTTGTATCAGGCATTGATAGATCGGTCTTTTGGTGCAATGGAAACCCCATTCTAACAAGTGGTATCAGAGCTTGGTCATAGGTTTGAATCCTCAGACCCTCGGGTAACGCTGAGGGGGAGATTGTTGGCAAAATGTTTAGTGCTCCCCTCAAGATTCATGAAGGGGGCTTAACCACCTCCTATGTACTATAAGTTGAGTGGTTGTATCAGGCATTGATAGATCAGTCTTTTGGTGCAATGGCAACCCCATTCTAACACTATTAGCCATTCCTAAAGGTTCAGGAACCCTAGTTTAAATCTAGTTAGGACAATGTCATCACTTAAAACTTAGGTATAGCATGAATTGAGAGTTCATCAAGGAATAACACCCCTTATGCTAAGACTTTAGTTTGTAATGGCTAAAATTCCTTTAATAAGGTGGCATTAGATCTTATTAAAGTCTAATCCCCAGTGAAGCAACACACCTATAGTAAAATGAGGTAATGGGTTGGCAGATAGTCTCTCTTGCATAGCTTCACTTGGCCTAAAGATCTCCTCTTACATTAAGGTGTACACATCAACATTTAAAAAAAAATATAACCATTATAAAGAAAAGTGACATCCCTCAAGTAAGGTCAAATCCGAATGATAGCTGTAATGCAAGGGTTATTATGGATTTATTCTAGAATAATAGATTCATGTTTTGACACAAGTATAGTAGCATGGCTATGGCAAGGAGATTTTAGTTTTAATTTAAGGAGTGATGAAGGGTGCTCCCCTTAATACCACAAACAACATAACAGATATAGAGAACCAACAACAATATGCAAGAACAGAAAATTGGCTTCTTATTATCTCCACAAATGTGGAATTACAAACTTTCAGAATTACAATATGCAAAGCCACATGGGCATTCCCCTACAATATTCTATAGGACAAAGCCTCGAACTATTACCCAAATCTACTACCCAGAACTATTCTGAATTGCCTAAGACAATAATATAGCCTTCCTTATATAGGCAATTTTCCACCGCCTGAGAAGGTTCCAGAATTTTAGCCAATAAGGCTGACCAAACTTAGAATTATTTTATTTTACATTTTATTACATCATAGTCGGGCTCAAGATAACCTTTGAAACCCGAACAAAAATTTTAAAGAAAATTATTTTCTGCCATTTCAGGTGGTCCAACTTTCGAAGACCATAAGTCATCACCAGTTGACCCAATCGGCTATTATAACCCCATTTCGGAAATGCCACGAAGTGCTCTACAAGCTTGACCAAGCTTGGTCACCCAAATTTTTGACCTCATCCGGGGCCTCTAAAGCTTTCAAAATTGAGTTCAAAGTTTTTGTACCCTGCTGCCAATACCGAAAATCTTCAATATCTTCCAATATACACTTGATCTGGCAATGAAACTTTACTGGCAGACTTATATGACCAAAATGAACCTCCAAGAAAGAAATCAGATCATTCTGAGCACATACAAAAATTACCAAAAATAGTAACTTTCCATAAATAGCAGCTCTGCACAAAATAGCCCTTATTGAATATAAAAATAGAAATATTTTTTTTTGGGTGATGCAAGATTGCTCTTACACCCAGGATGCTCCTGCATCAGACACCCAGGGTAATTTGAGAAGTGACCCTGTCACGACTCAGGTGTGCAGAGGAAAACCAAGACGGCTAACCTCCTCCTTTGTCAACCATGATGAATCTTCAACAGGTCATCCTTCCCACTTGACCAAATATTCTTCATATGTCCTGTTCGTTGTGCTTCTGCCAACACGACTGTCCAGTATATCTTTGATCTCCTTAGTGTCTGAACTAGTTGCTAGAATACTCCACTGTGCTACTGTGATCTCATCTTCAACACCTCCTTCATGATACTCTGTCAGATCTGAAATGTTAAACACTGGTGAAATATTTAGCTCAGTAGGCAATTCTACCTCATATGCATTTCCTGAATCATGTTTCTTCAGTATCCTACATGGTCCAAACTTCTTCATTTTCAGCTTGTTATATGTACCAACTGGAAACCGCTCCTTCCACAAATGAACCATGACTTCATCACCAACTTGAAATTCCCTATACCTCCTTTTCTCATTTTCCTTAGCCTTAAACTACATGTTCATCTTGGTAATATGCTTCCTCACCTCCCCATGGATGTTCTTCAAGTGTTCTTCAAAATCCTCAGCTTCAGCACTACTTATTTCTCCTTTATCTATCTTCCTCAATTTAGATGCATTTCTTGGACTAATTCCATATACAATCTGGAATGGTGATTTACCAGTGCTCCTGTTGATAGAATTATTATATGCAAATTCCGCCTATGGTAAAATCAAATCCCATCCTGTTGGCTTATCTCCAACCAAACATCTCAGCAAATTTTTCAAACTCCTATTCACCACCTCTGTCTGTCCATCAGTCTGTGGATGATGTGATGAACTAAACTTCAAATCTGTCTTCAACTTCTTCCATAATGTACGCTAGAAATATCCAACAAACTCAGTGTCCCGATCTGAAACTATGGTCTTTGGCAAACCATGAAGTCTCACTACTTCTCTGAAAAACAATTCTGCTACATGAACAACATCATTAGTCTTCTTGCATGGAATGAAATGTGCCATCTTTAAAAATCTGTCAACCACCACAAAAATTGAATCATGTCCCCGCTGAGTCCTTGGTAAACCTAGAACAAAGTCCATGCTGATATCCTCCAAAGGCTTCTTTGGTACAGGTAATGGCTGATACAAGCCTGTAGTCTACTTCACTCCTTTCGCCATCTGACATACTCTGCAACTCTGTACAAACTTCTTCACATTCTTGCTACAACTGTGGCCAATAATAATTCTCACTAACCAAACCAAGGGTTTTATCACGACCAAAATGTCCAGCCAATCCTCCGCTATGCTTCTCCTTGATGAGATTCTCCCTCATAGAACTTCATGGAATGCACAACTGACTCCCTCTGAATAGCATATCATCCTGGATGATGAAATCAACCATTTTGTCCTGTCTAGAGTAACAAGTTATGTACAAGCTTTCCAAGCTTCACCAAAATCAGGATCCTCTAGATACAAATTTTTGAGTTCCTTGAACCCAACCACTTCAATCTGCATTTCTGTCAGCAATAGTTGCCTTCTGCTAAGAGCATCTGCAACCCTATTAGACTTTCCACTCCTGTGTTTCAAAACAAATGTATAACTCTGCAAAAACTCAACCCATTTCAAATGCCTTGATTCAATTTTCCTTGACTATTCAAATATTGCAAATCTCGATGATCATTATACAAAACAAACTCCTAGGAAGTAGATAATGTCTCCACTTCTTTAATGCCTGAACTATAGCATAAAATTCTTGATCATAAATAGAATATTTCTCTTGGCATCATTTAACTTCTCACTGAAATAAGCAACAGGGTTTACCTTCTTGGCTCATAACAGCTCCTATTGCAGTACCACTAGCATCACAATCTACTTGAAACACTTTATTAAAATCTGGAAGTGCTAAAAACAGGTTGTTCTGTAACTTTTTGTTCAACAATTGAAAACTCTTTTCTGCCCCATTAGTCCACTTAAACTCTTTTCTATCCCCTCTCATTGTTTCAGTCAAGGGTCCACAAATACTGCTAAAATTTCTGATAAACTTTCTGTAAAAGCTAGCTAAACCATGAAAAGATCTTACCTCAGTAGCACTCCTTGGAGTAGGCCATTCAAGGATAGCCTGTACCTTCTCTGGGTCCATTTTTAGACCTTCTGCCTGAAACTACAAATCCTAAATACACTAACTCTTTCTTCACAAAACTACACTTCTTCAAATTAATCAACAATTTTTCATCTCTCAATTTCGCAAACACCATACGAATATGCATCATATGTTCCTCTAATGTCTTGCTAAAAATCAAAATATCATCTAGGTAAACAATGACAAACTTACCTAGAAATTATTTTAGGACCTCGTTCATGAGCCGCATGAAAGTGCTTGGTGCATTGGTTAGCCCAAAAGCATGACTAACCACTCATACAATCCCTTCCTTTGTCTTGAAGGTAGTCTTCCATTCATCTCCTTCTCTGATCTGAATCTGATGATATCCACTCTTCAGATCTATCTTTGAGAAATACACAGCTCCACTCAAACAGTCCATAATATCAATCCATTCGTGGCAATGGAAATCTGTACTTGATTGTGATCTTGTTTATTTCCCTAGAATCTGTACACATCCTCCATTCTCCATTCTTCTTTGGTGCTAATACCACTGGTATCGCACAGGGACTCAGACTCTCATGGATCAATCCTTTCTGTAACAGTTCATGTACTTGTCTGTTCAACTCTTCACTTTCTGCAGGTGTCATTCTGTGTGCTACCTTATTTGGCAAACTCGCTCCCAGGATCAAGTCCATCTGATGACTGATCTTCCTGACTGGTGGTAATCCATCAGGCACGTTATCGGATACAATATCCTGAAACTCATTCAACAAATCTACAACTTCTACAGGAACATCTTCTACTTCCTCTTACCCAGGCTTTTGGAATTAAAGCAAAACATACATGCTCATTGCCTCATACCATCTAGGAAATTTCTTCCATCAACAAAAGTTATCCTTGCATTACCACTTTACCTTTTCTTCAGTCTCCTTCAATGGTTTTAGCTTATGTCACACTCCATCCTTTGTCAGGGAATAGGTATTCACACGACCATCATGTACAACACATCTGTCAAACTGCCATGGTCTACCCAATAACATATGACATGCATCCATAGATATGATATCACACAATACCTCATCTTGGTATCTGCCAATCTTGAACTTCACCAGGCATTGTTCATTGACCATGACCTTGTGGTCATCCTGTACCCAGGCAATCCGATATGGATGTGGGTGTTTCTGTCTCTTGAGCTTCAACTTTGTCACCATCTCTTCTGACACCTAATTGCCAGTGCTTCCACTATCAATAATCACATCACAAACATTTACCTTCACACTTGCACCTGGTGCGAAACAGGATCCTTCTTTGCTCAGGTTCATTCTCACCACTCAACAGGACTCTTCTGTTAATCAACGTTTCTCCTCTTTCAGCATCTTCAGAATTTGATGATCTGGCATCTTCATCTACATGTGCAACTCTGGCCTGGCCTTCATTTCACCTGTCTATTCTACCTTGGCACTGAGGACATTCAAATACCCTATGACCTTCTTCTCCATAGTGAAAACATGGTCCACGGAAGCCACCTCTTCCAGATCCTTGTCCTCTTCCTCTTCCTCTCTGATCTTGATTATTCTGATCTTGGAAGTGATTGGAATTATTTTCTTGCTGATTCTGACTGCTACTGGCCCTCATCCTTCTTTTTTAGATCTTCATTTCGGCCACCATATGACCATCCACTAGATCGTCCACCGTGACCTCTTCCATTTTGTCTTCTCTCAAACTTCTTGTTTAGCTTTTCCTCTACTTTTAGGGCAAACTGGTATGCCTATTCAATACTGTTCATTTGAACCAGATTTAGCTCCTCCTAAATGCTTGGCCTTAACCTATCAAGGTATCGGGCAACTTTCTCCTTATCAGCTTCTGCATGGCCTGTTCTGATGAGAAGTCGATAGAACTCTTCTGTATACTCCTGAATAGATCTTCCTCCTTGCTTCAAACTCTGCATTTTTTTCAGTAGGTCAAGCTCATAATCATCAAGAATGAACTGTCGCTTCAATTTATCCACCATCTAATCCCATCTCATGATTTTCTCTTTTCCCCCTTCATTTCACTCCAACTAAATCTCTTGCCACCATATCTTCGTATGACCTTTCAGTCTGGCCTTCGCAAATTTGACCCTATCAGGATCCTCAACATCTTCATACTCAAAATATTCCTCACACTCATTAATCCAGTCGATCAATTCTTCTGGGTTAAGATTTCTAGAAAATGTAGGAACCTCAATCTTAGGTCTTTTCCCAATCTTAGAAATGACTCGAAAAAGTCTTTCTTCCTCCTAGTTCACAATTTTGACTTCTCCTTCTTGATATTCTTCTTCAGCTTCATCCTCGCTTTCATCTCTGACATTAAGATTCATTCCTCTACGAATCTCTTCTTGCAATGCTCGCACTTGTCTCTGCAGTTCCCTAACCTCAGGTGTTACAACACCAGCTCTTCCGCCATGTTCCCTTCGTGGAGGTATTTTTGCGATGCGCGCTGAAACCCTCACCATGGTCCTGGTGCAAAATGCCTCACAGTCGATGATCTGTTTACACACTTAGGAACTCCTGCTCTGATACCACTTGATGAAGGGTGCTCCCCTTTAATACCACAAACACAACAGATATAGAGAAACAACAACAATATGCAAGAACAGAAAATTGGCTTCTTATTATCTCCACAAATGTGCAATTACAAACTTTCAGAATTACAATATGCAAAGCCACATGGGAATTCCCCTACAATATTCTGTAGGACAAAGCCTTGAACTATTACCCAGATCTACTACCCAGAACTATTCTGAACTGCCTAAGACAATAATACAGCATTCCTTATATAGGCAATTTTCCACCGCCTGGGAAGGTTCCAAAATTTTAGCCAATAAGGCTGACCAAACTTAGAATTATTTTATTTTACATTTTATTACATAATAGTCGGCTCAAGATAACCTTTGAAATCCGAACAAAAATTTTGAAGAAAATTATTTTCTGCCATTTCAGGTGGCCCAACTTCCGAAGACCATAAGTCATCACTAGTTGACCCGATCGGCTATTATAACCCCATTTCAGAAACGCCACGAAGTGCTCTACAGGCTTGACTAGCGCAAGCGCTTGTCACCCAAATTTTTGACCTCATCCGGGGCCTCGAAAGCCTTCAAAACTGAGTTCAAAGTTTCTGTACCCTGCTGCCAATACCGAAAATCTTCAATATCTTCCAATATTACACTTGATCTGGCAATGAAACTTTACTGGCAGACTTATATGACCAAAATGAACCTCCAAGAAAGAAATCAGATCATTCTGAACACATACAAAAATTACCAAAAATAGTAACTTTCCATAAATAGCAGCTCTGCACACAATAGCCCTTATTGAATATAAAAATAGAAATATTTTTTTTTGGGGTGATGCAAGATTGCTCTTACACCCAGGATGCTCCTGCATCAAGGAGGCAAGGACATGTGGAGTTTTTTAAGTTTGATGATATTTATGTTTTTTATAAAGGAATAATGCTAGCCTCAATGGTAGGTCACAAGCATGGAATCAGGCTTATTTCCTTTAATTCAGGTGATAGCATTTATAGGCATCGTTAATCTAAAGAGATAAAACCAACTACTAGAGAGAAATAAATATTTTGTACACAGAGGAGGAGTGGTACCACTAGAGAGAAAGGGATTTGACATGCTATCGTCACTCCAAATTTTGATGAAATAAGTGAAGAAACCATTGTCATCCATAAGAAAGGTGGGTTTAAGATGGACTGTTAGGTGCTTTAGAGGGAGAGAAATAAATAAAGATGAAAATAGGCTACCCCTGATGTGGAATAATTAAGGACTACTAATGAATGAGTTCAAGGTTAGTCTAAAATTTATGGTCCCTTTACAAGTTTTAGAATTAGAAGACTCACTTCAGCCTTATTAATACAATGTTAGTTC
>BSBK01013819.1:15000-72500 GCA_027943335.1 Chamaecyparis obtusa | reverse complement strand
AATATTGACAATATCGAATTAAATTAAAATCTTATAATTAAGTTACTATTGATTAGGGTGTAATATGCGACTAACTACTATTTAGCATACCTAGTTCTAGTATCTTTTTATTGCATATTCAATTTGGCTGTTAAGAAATAGTAAATCCATAATTAATTAATTTAAACCTAACTATGACCATTTAATTAAGGAATGAACATAGGATGAATGATCTAATGGTCATAGTTTGTTCACATGAAGCTTAAGTAAACTTTCTGATCATGCGATAGCCTTTGATTTAAAATCAAGGTCACGGTGAATTACTTTATGTCTAATCATAAAAGAAAATTGTTTCTGCGTACTGAGTAATGCAACGAAGGGTTTATTGTCAATATATCATAATCGATAAATAGTCCTATGTTCGCATAGAAACTTTCAAAACACTATGAGCATATGAGAGCCATCAGATTATGTTTCAAGGAGAATCGATAATCCAGATTCAAACTTCAAATAGTACTGGTGCGAAGTTTAATAGATGTAGTTTTGGTTAAATTTAATTTAACCATAAATGGAAAAAAACATTTAAAGGATTAAAGCAGGGTTTAAAGGTTGTATTTACTATAGTAAAGTATTAAATTTATATGTGTAGAGTAACTGTATCTGACATTGTAGTGTGAAAGATTCTAAGTTGAATTTTTTGACAACTTATTTGTACAGTTTTGGAGTATAATGATGAAGGGTGCTCCCCTTAATACCACAAACACATAACAGAAATAGAGAAACAACAACAATATGCAAGAACAGAAAATTGGCTTCTTATTATCTCCACAAATGTGGAATTACAAAATTTCAGAATTACAATATGCAAAGCCACATGGGCATTCCCTTACAATATTCTGTAGGACAAAGCCTCGAACTATTACCCAGATCTACTACCCAGAACTATTCTGAACTGCCTAAGACAATAATACAGCCTTCCTTATATAGGCAATTTTCCACCGCCTGGGAAGGTTCCAGAATTTTAGCCAATAAGGCCGACCAAACTTAGAATTATTTTTATTTTACATTTCATTACATCATAGTCGGCTCAAAATAAATTTTGAAACCCGAACAGAAATTTTGAAGAAAAATCATTTTCCGCCATTTCAAGTGACCCAACTTCCGAAGACCATAAGTCATCACCAGTTGACCCGATTGACTATTGTAACCCCATTTCGGAAAGGGCGCGAGGAACTCTACAACGCTTGAATCAAGCAAGCTTCATTCAGCCCAAAATTCGACCTCATCCGAGGCCTCTAAAGCCTTCAAAACTGAGTTCAAAGTTTCTGTCCCCTGCTGCCAATACCGAAAATCTTCAATATCTTCCAATATACACTTGATCTGGCAATGAAACTTTACTGGCAGACTTGTATGACCAAAATGAACCTCCAAGAAAGAAATCAGATCATTCTGAGCACATACGAAAATTACCAAAAATAGTAACTTTCCATAAATAGCAGCTCTGCACAAAATAGCCCTTATCGAATATAAAAACAGAAATATTTTTTTTGGGTGATGCAAGATTGCTCTTACACCCAGGATGCTCCTGCATCATATAAATGGAAAAACATAATTTCAAGGATTTAGTAGAGATGTAGAGGTAATTGCAAAATGTAAAAAAAACATTTAATGGGTTAAAGATGTGTTTGAAGATTGTAATTACTAAATGTGATTTTATTAATGGGGACTCTATTACTGTGAAGATACGATCACAGTGAGATCATACCATATATGACTAAAATTAAGATGGGTAGGTTGTCCATTAAACGAATCAATTTAACAGATAATATTAGCTGAGGAGAGTGAGAACATTTAATGCAACATCAGTTTTGGAACCACTTGTGTGTCGCTGATTCATTGGGGGATCCATTTGGTTACTCATTGTATCTTGTTTGATACAACAGTAGCTTGTCAATTGTCACTCTGGTCCATGTTCACAATTGGCGACTTGGGTCATTGCTAAGATACGACCGCCGTTAGATCTTAGCATTTACAACAGAAATTAAGAGTGTCATGTTTCGCATTAGATGAATCGATATTATAGATAATATCACCTGAGGAGAGTCAGAACATTTAATAGACATTAGTGACAAATCTTAAAAAGATTTTGTTTATTAGTACTTTTTAAAATTGTCTAGAAAGTAAAATATTTTTATTAAATGTTTTGGTTTTGATAATCGGATTTATATGGCAGTTATTACTATTTTTGGTTTTAGTAGTCATGAATAATGAATTCTAATTTCACAACAACAAGCATTTAAAAGGAAACAAAATTAAAAAATTTTGAAATTTCTTATCAATTTATGATCTAAATGAGATATCAGAAAAGTTATTTCTGTTAGAATTTGCATTTGCTCACATCAATTATTTATACAAATCTAATTGATAACCGTGACAAGATTTAATGTTCATCGGTAAGAAATGTAATAAAGTTTTTGTTATAGAATATTATTAAATTTTTTTCAAAATTTTAGAAGATGTCATATCTGATATGAAATCTGAAGTGTTTTGCATATAACATAAGTTAGCTATGTCAAATTTTAGTTTATATGACATGGACATAAGTCATTTTATTAAGTTACATTAGTCTTTAACAATTAAAGCAATTTCGTAGGAAATCTATTAAAGATTTCGTTAATTAATTATGTCGAAAATCTTATAGCAAGCCATATATGTGTTGAATCTAATGTTACTATAAATTGATGAACAAGAAAATGAATTCATTGTAAAGATCATTGGAGTAGATAATATAGATTACTATAAATCAACTATCAGTAATGGAAGCTACATTTACTTTTCAATCAAGCTCACCACAAATTGCTTTCTTTGGCAGAGTAGAACAGTCATATTTAAAAAATTTACTACTGTGCAAGACTAGGTCTGTTATGGAAGCTGTTCAACGGACATTAGGCGAAGAATTTCATAATGCCACTCATCGATGGAAAGTAAATGCTGATATTGCCGCTATGTTAATGGCTTGGGGTTTAGAAATTGGAGAGAATGTTGAGATTGTTCATTTTGTCATGATTTCTCTTTTTCCCAAAGATTTGATTGACGGACTTAATTTTTTGTTAGAATATGCACAACTAGGTCAAGGTTTTGAGTACAGTAACTATTTTGTAAACAAAAAAGAGAATGAAAAGATACATATTTTTCCATTTTTGCAGTGGCCATTGGCAATAGACAGTGAGATTTATAAAATAGATATCGAATATCAATGGGTAAATCTATGTAAAGAAATCTGGCAATATAAACAATTTGGTGGTACAATATTTCTAGTTGTCTTTCCACAATATGCACATTCTGTCTACCTACAAATTAAAAAACAAACATTGGAATAACCAAGCTTTTATAGGAAATCAAGTTCCATTGAGGATGCCAATCATCTTTCCGAAACGTCATCGTAGTTTTCATCAACTAAGAAGAAGGATACTTGAACATTTTGAATGCTAATCAAAACTAAGGTAATTTCTATAATATTGATATCTTATAAAAATTTAAATGTCATAAATTTAATTGTTGTTGTTTTTATCTTTTTTTTTGTGTATTTTAATTCAAGTAGTCTAAAGATTATAGTTTTGGAAACTAAGATAAGCGGGAGAAAAGAGTGAATTTATAATTAGATGCAACATTGATCGGTTGTATTCCATCCAAATTGTCAATTGAGTCATTGATTCTGCAATGCAAGCTTTATTGTGGTTGCATCTTCAATGATTGATAGTCGTATGTTTGCAAAGTATTTGATTTTTCCTTGTGAACATGCACCACCCATTAGATAGTTTAGGATACAATCGCTTTACCAGGTCCTTACCACCTAAAATTGTCAACTGTACAATGAATATAGGATTGCATTGCTTTACATTTCTAGTTTGAGTTCTACAGGTTTTTCGTTTAACATATATAGCATAAATTTGTTATCTCTCTAGGTTAATATCACACCATAAATTTGTTTTAAGTTTTTTCTTGTAAGTTGCGCGTATAGTGGACACAAATAATGTTATATTGCAACTTATGTATTCTACTCGTATTTGGTGAAATGTATCATGTATTTTAATTTAAATTATGGAATAAAAGGGCAATACCTTAGTAGTTTTTTAATTTGTTGATGTTTCTTTTGATATTGTAAACATTTGTATGTAGTGTGTTTTTTATATTTATCATCTATAGTGTATTTCATTGTCACTGCAAGATTTTTTTTTGTAGTTTGGACAACAAATGTGTTAATCAAGAAAGCGGAATTATATGATAGTCATTTCTAATTAGAACTTTGCATTTTGACGCGTTTGCCTTGTTTAGTATCCAACGAAATTAGGTTTTGAAGGTTCTATTTACTATTTCCAATGCTATTTCATTAGGGATTTTGAGGTAGTTGTATTGTAAAGTCAATATGTGAAATAGATGAATTGGACTAAAATATTGGCAATAATATAAAAATGATCAATGTTGCAATATATTAATGATTATTTGATCAAGTACATTTGTACTTTATGCAAGGACTAAGGACTTGCTCATTTATTGATAAGACATTAATTAATTCTATTTAGTGGGCATGACATTATTATAGATTAATGATTCTCAAAAAAATTATTGTTCTAATGGTAATTGGAAAACATAGTAATTGATAGAAAAGAAATAAAAGGCATACAACATTCTATGCACCATTTTTATTCATATTTGTTATTTTCAATGCATATAGGGATCATAACTGCACATTAAAAGAGTAAATTTTGAAAGTAACAAGAACATTAATTCCTTTTACATTTTATATGTTTTATATCTATTGAATTCTAATTTTAAATTAATAAAGTCACAGTATTTATGATTTTATTGTTTGAATTGCATATATCTTTAAGAGCATTTGGTTATCAATCTATAATCTTTTAGAGAATGGGTAGCAAAATAAATAGTTATGATCATCTTGAGGGAATAGAAAATGCATGGAAATATATTACAGATACAAACCTTTATGTTTATAATTTAAATGATCTACACAAAAGGATTAAATCAGAACCAGTTCATTCCATTACACAAGGCCTCATTGACAGTGGACTAATAGAAGCTGCAGGATTTCTAATTGCTATTCAAGTTCCAGAACTCATTGTGGAATGCATTAAAAGATTTGATTCACATAGTAGAGAAATTAAGAATGAAAACAATAAAGTAGTCATTTGTTTGAACAAAGAGTCAATTTTGAGGTAGTCATTTGTGCAATCTATAGGTACAAATAATAGTTTTATAAATTGGGCTCAACTCATAAGTGATAGACTCACTAAAATGCTTGTTTCACCAAAGTATTCATACAAATTTCCAATGTCATCTTACCTCATCTATGCGCTTGCATGTGAATATATAGGGAATGAGCTACCTAGGGTTGTTGAATATGATGCAAATATTCAAGTTTATGATTTCTATCCATGTATACAACTCAAAAATAGCTATGGAAATTTCAAAAGGGTTAATGATTTTTGTTCAATGAAGTTATGCCGTGAAATTCAAGGTTGTCCAGAATGTAGATTATCTGATGTAGTTGTATGAACAAATATGGTATTCGGTAGCTATTATACTCAATATCGTACATTTACATATATTAGGATTGGAGCTTTTGATGGGTTTCCATACAAATTGCCTAAATATGTAGATGATAAAATGGCTTCGATAGAGTTATGCAGATAAATTATTGAGGTCAATAGCAGATGCAATGAACGTCATAAAGTAGGTATTCATTTTCCAATTTCAATAGGTGCTTATACATGCTTTTCTAGCTCTTGTGCAATGAATTTGATTAAGTCATTTGGAGAAAGATATAAATTTGATGAATATAATGTTGTTAGGCATCATTTTGATCCTTCAAATTATGTAAAACAAAACCTACAATTAGGTCCTAGTTTTAATCACATTGCTTCATTAGAAGATTTCTGGGCTAATTGTAAAGATGACTTTGAAATGAGAGAAAGATCATGGTCCCGACTCACAGTTGAATAGATTCAACTTTATAATATTGATATAGATGTGAAAGGATTAAATTATGATCAATCTAAATTGTTTTTCGATCGTTATTTGTCTAAAATAAAAGGGACACCTTTGCAATTTGAAGAACCCGAATTAGACAATCTTGAAGAAAGAATGGAACATATAATGAAGAGAACAAAAAAAATGGGTTCAGTACAAGCAAACTGCAAAGGAGACATCAAACAAAGAAGGACAATCAACAAGTGAAGTTCAAACAATAGTTTCAATTCAAGTTCCTTTACCAATAATGCAGACAACAGTTGAGTCCAGTCAAGAAATTATATGAGGCGATGATCAACCACCAGATAAAGATAAAGCCATAGGCAAGACTTGTGGTAGTGGTTCACTTACTTTGATTAACATATGAAGTTTAGAAGAAGCAGGAAACACAGAAAATGAAGATGAAATAGTTCAAACAGAACAGAATGCAAGAATGCAATGTTTTGAAGAACAACCAGAAAATGAAATAAGAGATTTAATTGAAGGTACTGTAACATGTATTCAAGATATAGTACCCAAATTTAAAAGTTCTAGTAAAGAAATAGAAAGCCCTACAATAGTCAGGAAATTATTTGATAATGAAACTTTAGCCTCTTCCTCAAAAGTTCTAGGTACTCGTTCATGGTTAGAGCATACAAGACAAAGAAAAAGAAAAAGGAAAGAGGATAAAATTCCTATTAATGATTTAGTTTCTCAAATCATAAGTGAAAGTACTGGTCCAAGGAAAAAAAAGGAAAGAGGCAAACTAGCTACTTTTGAAAAACATGAAGAAATAGGGCATGTAATATTACAAGTTGTAGAACCAAAACAAGACAGTAATTTTTTAGATTTTAATGCAATTGATTTTGATGTTAATGAAATTGACATAGGACCTGCATTCCATGATCATACTATTGATATGTGGGAGTTTTCACATCAAGGGGTAAGAGAGAGATTGGAGCAATTAAAAGATGAAAAGAACATTTTGAAATCCACTGTCAAATATCTTTCTGATTATATTCAGAAAATCTTAGTTCCTATCTCTTCTCAAATAGTAAGTCAGAGAGAAGGTATTTTTGATCCATTTCTCTATTCAAGTGAACAAATTATGAAGCAGATGCACAAATATAGATAGATGGCACAAATATCACATGAATGGGTACAATATCTCAATTCAAGAGGTGTGGGTCTCATTGACTGTGTAGGCAGGTATTATAAAATATATTTTGAGCTAAAAGATATTTTGTTTATAGAGTTGCAAACGGTCGAAGACTAGAAAACAATACATAGTAGATAGGAAAAGGTATTGCAATCTGTGATAGATATGGATAGTGAAGAAGCTCTGAATGTAAGAATTATCAAATCGATTGAAACACCTCTACAGAAGTGGATATTTTCAATCAAATTCAAAATAGAGATGAGAACAGATAGAATTGAAAAACTACAAAATCTGATTCAAATTGTCAATACAGGCATTAGTCATATGAAAAAGATATTTATAGATATGAGTTGCATTATTGAAGTAGTTAATGGTGAAAATGTTGTAGATATAGAATTGATGAAGAAAAAATTATGAATTGCATCTTCAGAGTATCATCAGGAAAGAAGCATATGAGAAAGGAGATATATACAAATTGAGTGCAATTGCAGTCTTATTGAAAACTATAAATGAAGTGACAGGTAGCATTTGTGAACAAACCAAAACAATAAAAAGGGATTATGAATATTCGATTGTAAGAAATGACAATATTATTATACCACAGGAACAAGAAAAGCTTGATGTAGTGAGAGCAATGGATGAATATAATAGTAACAAAGTTAAAGAAGAAAATGGCTCTAGCAGATAATGTTGACTTTTTTGATGAAGATTTAAGAAATCAGTTGGAAATTTGACACCTGACCTTTGAGTAGAGGGATGGTAACTATTTATGAAGAATGATGTAGGTTAGGCTGAAATGCCAGTCACCATATCTCATAGTAACTCAATGAAGTTATCAAGAATATTTCCAGACAAAGGTGTCAATGAAAGAAGATGAAATGACTCCAAAAGTTTTTAGTCTTGTGATTGGTTGACAGACTCATTTTTAAAAATTTTGTCATAGTTTGTTGGTTTAGGGCTAAACAAATTGGTGGCTTGTTACATTCTCATAGTCAAAAGGATTGTAAGATGTTTTAGCTATATATTTTTGAATTGTAATTTGTTAGATAAAACACCTCTATTTTTTTAGTTCATGTATATAATTGTCTATTCATGTAAATGATTTCTCTATTGGCTTGCACATTTTTGAATTTGATTAATTGTTGATAATTGATGTAGCTGAAATATATTAGTTTAGATCTGCTTTTTTGTTAGATTATTTGGTAAACTTGGTATTCTTTGTAGTATTAATTCAATTATATGAAAACTAGTTTTCATTGGATATTTTTTAGATATACGATATTTTGTTTGTTAAAATTGTTTTAATATAGGATATTTTTTAGATATAGAATATCATAGAATTTTGAAACGATTTTTCTATTAGTTTGGAAAATTTTGAGTTTAAGTAATTGTTGATAATTTATGAAGGTGAACTATAGTATTTTAGTATGATTAAATATTGATAATTGATGAAGCTTAGATACAGTATTTTAAGTGTGCTTTTTTGTGAGATTTGTTTCGTAAACTTGGTATCATGAATTGTTGATAATTTATAAAGTTGTAATACAGTATTTTAGATTTGTTTGTCTATGAGATTTGTTTTGTAAACTTGGTATTCTATGTGGTATTCATGGAATTAATTAATTGAGTAAATAATTTCTCTGGAGGGCATTGAAACTGACACCGAGGATATGGGGATGATCATGTGAGACCCTTCTATGTACCTTGAGAAAAAATATAAGGGCATTAACAGTGTTCGTTGTGTTGTCAAGAAGGTGGAAAACATTAATGCTAATATCATTCAGAATAATGATAGTCTTGTTCAGAATCTCATTTTTTCCTGATTTGGTCTTGTAAGCTAAGCCACACAACCTTAAAAAAAATAGAATGGACTTGCAAAAATTGAAGATCTCTTGTTTAGGGAAACCTAGAATAGGAATAATTACAATAAATTATTATTGTTGAACTGAAAACTTAATGAATACGTAGTCCTAATAGTTCATGAACTCTAGAAAATGCTGTAAAAGTTAATTGTGGAGGAGGCTTTAACTATGAATAGCAGTTGAGTAGGATTTTCAGTATTGTTATATATAATAGCTTTGATTTGTCCTATAGTACAATTAAGATGTGCTTTTTATGAGGAGCTACCATTTCATCTGTTGCAAAAAGGTGTGGTTTACAATGAAACTCTTCTTGTTCTTCTTTGGTGAGAGCAGTACTTGTCCATGACATGAGTAGAGTCCAATGTTCAATTGTTGGTTCTGCATTAGTTAGGATGCCTGCTTTAATTATCCACCATTTGAATTTCAAGCACACATCAGAATATCATTAATTAAGTGGAGGAAGCCGATCCTAATCATGAAAGGGAATCATTGAACGATCTCCATATAGCAAGGGTACTTTTACAAGTTGACATTTTAAAGTTGACAATTTAATATTTGAAAGAAAGCATTAAACAAAGTAAGTGAGTGGTTATTGCAGTTTTAAGATGAATGCTACATTGTGTAGTTATGTAGATTCAGAATAATTTATTGTTAATAGAAGGAATTTTATACTCTCACCATTCTAATTAGCAATAAAAATGATGAATCTTTTCAAAAGGATCTCATTAGGAATTTCCTTAATGTAAATGAGATAGAAAGAAGAACAGATCAATTACAGTAACTGTTATCTATAAAAAATAGGTCAAGAAAAGGGTAAAATCCTAGATCCAATGACGGAAAATTTAAATTCTTTAATCAATTGTTTGGAGAAATTAATTGATGGTAAGGAGATGAAAAAAAAAATGTATTCTTCTTCAGAATACAAAGTAGATACTCATAATTTTATGATTACTATATAGCATAAATTGTTATTCTAAATTTATTGGGATTCTCTTTACTGATTTGAGTCAGCTTGTTCCAGTTAAAGATATTCCAATGTATGCTTCAAATTCATATGGTCAACAATTATGGTTGTCATTCAGAAAAGTAATCACTTTAGAGCCTACCTTTTGCCAAATTTGTAACATAGATGTTCATGTACAATTTCATTCGCTTCTTACAAATCTAAGAAATGCAGAACCAACAACTGAAGATTGGACTCTACTCATGTCACAGACAAGTACTGCTCGTAGTAAAAATGAACAAGAAAAGTTTCATTTTAAAGTTTACCTTTTTGCAACAAACAAAATGGTACCTCTTCAAAATAAGTGCATGTTATTATCTCTACATAATATGTGTTATAGTTGTGGTTCATTTTTTTAATAACGTTGCTCCAGCTAGGGATGATACTAATCCAAAGAATATTGCTATCACACCAATTAAAATGGATTGGCATCATCAAATTCCACTACATATGTCATGGCCTTTAACAATACACAAATCACAGGGTTTGTCACTTGTAAAAGAAACAATACACATTCAAACAACATGCCACCAAGTATTAACTTTTACAGGATTATCCACATTTCATGAACTATCAGCACTACATATTTATTCAAATTTCAGTTTTCAAAGATATTCACATACGCAACAACATGAAAATGTTACAAGGTGAAAAGAAAAAGAGACACGCTTAAACAAATTAACAGAATATTAACACATTTTTAGTATCATTATTATATATTCTTTATTCAAATTACAAATATGTATTAATGATTCTTAGTTTTTTTTTTTTGATAGGCAAATTGAAGTAGAAACTTAATAATTTGCATAACAACATTTCAAAGAACATATAATATATGTAAATATTGACATCACAAGTTTTTAAAGAAGTAAGCAGTTATATTATAATACAGTTAAAAGTACTTATATGTCTACATTTTATTTTGAAAAAATTGGGATACATTTGAAGTTTATATTTGTATATGGTTCCAAGAAATAAACAGAATTAAAATAGAAAGAATTACAAGTAATATGGTGTGAAGTGCTCGTAAAAAAAAAATTTCAGCCTTTGCCATTGATAGAATCTCAGTCATAATAGCCTCTTGAGAGTGCAAACTACACTGATCAGTTTAATTGAAAATTGGTGCAAATGGTGTGATATATGCATTTGAGACATCATCTACCCACTTAAAGTAACCGCAGCCGTTGCATCCCTACAATATTAACTTTACATTACTATATAATATAATGCATAATCTGTACATTTGTTCAAAACATCAAATACATGTGTAGTACTAACCTTCTTTCTAAGAGCACAGCTCCAAAATTTTCTTTGAGGGTTTTTCTTAGTGTTTGACGTTTTCAAAATGCAAGCTCCTTCATTATAGTTGCAGTGTGGCACATTTAGGATAGCCATTGATATCCTTAACAAAGTTGTAAAAGAGAAACTTATGTAATAATGCTGAAACATAAATTGTATAATTATTGTATATCATAATATTGGCGATTATGAGAGTTTTTGTAGTTGCTAACTATTTGAAGAAATAGTTAACATAAAATAGTAAGTATTAAACATCAAATATCAAAAATTGAATGGTAAAAAGTAAAAGTAAAATAAGAGTTAAATTTGTACAAAAATAATGTACAACATGACTATGAAATAACATATATTGCATTATGAATTAGTTTAAGGAAGCACACCTTCATTTCTTCATACACAAGTAGTAGAGTTCTAGTATTTTTAAAACTGAAAAACTTATAGTCTTAAAGTATATCATCATAACCCATCGGTTGACCATTCATGGGATTTAAATCATCGAACCAGTAAAGATGTTCTGATGTTTGACGTAGTATACCCCAATTCTGTGTATGAACATTAAGAGTTGGGAAGAGCTTATAAGTGGTTTGGGTCCATGTAGGTACTTGTTCCCTTACTATCTTTTGTATACGTTCACATATAGGAATATCTAAGTAACAACCCTATGGTCTCCATCTTTCTATGACCTATTTGTTCCACAATGTGCCTGAGCTTGATGCAAAATGTAAGTGATACATTTGACTATGATACAAAAAGGTTATGTAATGAAGTTGTATTTCTTTGTGGAGTTCGAAGCAGTTTCTCTATCCATAATTCACCTATACCATTTATCAAAGAAGAGTATTCAGGGTCAAATGCTATTGATGTTGGTTGAAACCATGTTTCTCTTGGAACATGATGAACCTGAGTTGGATTGCATGTGTCACAAGACTCCTATTCTGGAATATATGGATCTCTGTAAAAGTGGTCAAAATTTCTTTGTGATACTGGCTGAGATGTTATTAATCGATGTTCTTCTAGTAAGCTTTGTGCTAGCAATCCTAAAATTCTATCTTCTTCATGAATTCTTTGAATGTCCATGTGTTGAAAGAAGTCATTAATGACAATTGTTCTCTGTCACAACATTTCTACAATGTAATTCATAAATTAATAACGAGATGAAAACCATCTAATTTTTGGTCATTTTGTAATGGTTTAGAAAGAATAATAATTTTTATAAGTAATCTCTAATTTATAATGGAAAAATTAAATTTTTTGTACTTTTTTATTAGAGAAAGAGTTTTTTTTGTATATATCTTTAAACAAATCAGAAAATTGGTAAAGGTAGAGAATTTGATTTAGAACCCTAGTTTTGGTGTTTTGAAAATTTGGAACACAAGTTATCAAATTATTTAGTATTCAGTCAATTCTATGATTGTGAGATTTCAATGTTTATGAAATGAAGATATGTTTAGTTAGCAAGATATTTTCTTGAGATTATAGTGCTCCAAATCGATTTCTACATATTGCTAGTTATGTATATTATTCTAATTTTTTCGCCAAATGAACTTTGTTACATATTTGTAGGTATTGAAATAAAGAAGATATTGCAAATATGAAATAGGTTAAGAATGGTAAGAAATGAATGTAAATATTATAACTTAGTTTAAATACCAGATATTCCTATGACTTTCGTTCGTCTTCTCTTTTGTTCTTGGATTTTGTTCAAGTTTCCTGTTATTGTATGTTCTTTTGATGTTTTATCAATTGTTTGTGTACACGTATCTGAAATGTCAATATAATTTGATAATTAATAAAAGAATAGGTCAGTGTTGTAGAGTGCTTTGCACTCATAACATTAATTGGAAGAGATGATATTTTGAGAAGGTCATTAAAGTGATGTGATGGAGTTTTGCAGAGTTAGTGTTGTAATAATTATCTATGTAGAACAACGAGTTGAAATAAATCAGTAAGGGGTTCAATAAATGATATGTAATAATAACTATAATGTTACTTTTCATGAAGTGTTTAATGTCAAGATGAATATTTTAAATTTTATTTTAGATGTTAATCATATCACCGATGACACGTACCAAAGGAAAAAGGCTCTCTTATTTCGATGTTCGATATGACAATCTTGGGAAATCTCAAGATATATCACACAAATTAAGAATGGCAGAGTTGGTATTAGACAATATTGATATTATATATTAAAAAAAATTAGTGCACAAGAATCTAAATATTGAATGGTCATCTTCAAATATCTTAAATTGATTTTGTTAATCAATACTCTTCGAAATTGTATACAAATTCAAATATTGGTATTGAATACAAGTTTCGTGCATTGGAATTATATGCCAGTAACTACTAAATAAAGAACAGAGCGTTGAAATTACATTTGGTGAATAGAATTTTGAACCTGCAACAAAATCTATAGAATCCGTACATGCATGTGTGGTGGAAAGATAATGATAAATTTTTTTGTTTAAGATCGATTGCAGCAACGGCTAACCTTAGCAGTTAGAGATGTCTTTCACATTGTATAGTTAAGCTATTTTAAAATTTTATTATAAAAATATGTATTGATAATAATATTATTTTGGTTGTATTTATTTAATGTTAGTGATAGTATAAAATATGAATTTATATTTAATAGCAAGATATTTATTATAATATTAATTTGTTGTAACAATTTTTATTTATTTAGATTTATATAATGATATATGATATATGGAAATTAATAAGAATATTTTACAATAAATAGTAAATAATAAAATATTAATAAATATTAAATAGCTAGATATTTATTATCTAATTTTATTTTTATTTAACAAATAATAATTTTAATATGCTATACAAAATGTAAAATTTGAAGAGGAGGATATTTCTTGCAGACTAATCCTTTTTTATCTAGGCAAAGAGGCTTTTTAGTAGTACATCAACTTTCCTACTAATTCAATACAAACTTTGCAAGAATTGAAAGATGCATTATTGGAAAAGTTTACATCACCTATCACCCCAATTGATTTATATAGATATATTTATCAACAGGAAGAGACAAGAACATTAATTTATCGATTTCTTTAATAGTATATTCTAGAGAGATTATTAAAGATTCCATGATCTTTTCTATTTAAATGATGATATAGAAAGACCTATTTACTATGTAGCTGTAGATTTCCTCATTTTGATGTTTTTTAGAGGACTCATTTATCACCTACCAACCTGATACAAACATATTTAGACTATGATAGAGTTTGTCTATAGTGATTGGTGACCACAATTTGGACACCTAGTTTGTTTGGAAATGTTGGAATGATGAATTAAGGGATGTTGAACTATGCTCATACTATAAATCCTATTCCTACTCCTGAAAATCAATTCCTATCACATCCAAGAGCTCTTAAATGTTATGCAATGTTTACACAACCTGTCTGTCTATAAAAAGATCAGTATAAAAAACCCAGAGTGCTGGTCAGTGGTTTATTCATAGGACAATAGCTTCACTACAAAATTGTGATACATAAATCATTATATCAAATGTTTTGCTTTCAAGGTGTTGGGGCACTGCTACTGGTTGCTTCTTCAATGGATATCTCTTCTTTTTTGGCATCGAAAGGAGATATATAAAGTTTGGATTTTTTTAAAATGGAATATCAATATGATCTATACTTCATGCTTTTAAATGCAAATGTTAACAAAATAGATTCTTTATAAGAAATGAAAAATAAAACTAACGGTCATACTTGAGTATAGTCTTAATAGAAGTGACTTTAAAAAAGTGAAAGGATGAGAACATACTTTGTTAGGTATTGAATGACATGAAAATGAATTGCATGTAGGACTCAAGCAATGGATATTGATTCTTTGAGAATACTTTAAAAAGATTTTATAGCCACAACATATTCTATGAAGCTGCAGTTTCCAAGTTAGTAACATACAATCTTTCTGTATAAGATAAGCTACATTATTGAAGGATAAAATGATCGAAGTAATCTATTTTTTTAAAAAAAGGATTGCATAGAAGCTTCAGATTTTTTGTAGAAGAAACAAAAAATGTTTTCAATAAGTAAGATGAAAAAGGTAAATTTAACAGTTTTTGGTTGCAATTTTACAAAATTGATAACTTATATGAGTGATCAATATTTCAACAACTTGCAGGGTTACTTCAAAATATGCCAGGTGTAGCATTCGTTCTTGTTCTAAGTCTTGAGGTTGGCTATACTGTTTGTTTTTCTTTCAAGGTGTTGGGGCACTACTACTACTCGCTTCTTCAATGGATGTCTCTTCTTCTTTGGCATTGTCCAAGGGATATGCTACTTCCAATGATGCATAAGTGTCTTCAGTTGGCCAATGAAAGTCTATAACTTCATCTCTTTTAGGTAGTAATTTGTCCCAATGTACTAGTACGTGGTGTACCACATTTCTTATATTAGCGAAATGCATTCTAACATCTTACAATATTTCAATTAATTGTACAAAGGGTGTATTGTCTTCTATATTTAGAATGGTATCTATTAGAGTTGACACTTCATCTTCAATTTGTTCTAGCCATTGATCTCTATGCTTTATGGTTCCATCTGCTTTGATAAGACTTGGAAACATTTGGAAATCATTCTGAAAGTATCTTACTCTTAACATTTCTACCTTCCTCTTTAAGCTTTCCCTGTTGACTTCAAATTCAAATAGGTCTTTAACAAATTTATAGGTATTTTTTAGTTGTATATTGACAATACATTGATCATTAATCAAGTAAAACATTGATTTAAACCTGTTCTTTCTAGCAATCCACCAATCTAAATTTGAGTCTAAAGTGGTTATCTCTTTCTTAAAAGAGATCAAAATGTCTGACAATTGTTTAGCAGTTTTATAAACCTCTCTTGGTTTTACATTTGCAACAAATTCTAAAATGGTATCTCTTATTCTTTTCTCATACCTTAGCTTCTATTTTTGTTTATGCTCTTCATCAGCCATGGAAGGTGGGATAGGCGAGAGTGGGTACTTAATAATAGGGCTTGAAGAAAAAGATCGATCAGGTGATGAAGAAATACACAATTGTGCTAGAGAATGAATTCGGCGCTGTTCACCTAACCTTTTGTTCAAGTTTTCAATTAATATATCCTTTTGATACAAATCTTGTTTCAAGTCTGCATAAGCCTTTAACACTATTTCTAGTCTTCTTGTGAGGTCCTCTATTTCCTTGGTCTCCTTTTGTGTGATCCTTGTTGTAAGTTGGGCTGACGCTACCACCATTTCTAATGCCTCAAGTAGAGAAGTATCAATAACCCTTTTGACAATGAGGCTACCTGTGATATCACCTTTACTAATTTTCTTTCCTTTGTTTTTGTCAGTTTTCTTTAAAGACCACATCACCAAGGCTTCATGATCATCACTAAAAGTGATTCCCTTAATTACCTGCTCTACCTCCTCTCTGGTTTTGTAAATTGGTGTGGTCTATTTTTTGACTACATCGAAGATCACTGCATCAGCTATATCCCACTCTGGGAGTATAAGCACTCCTGAATTTCTTATCAAGTCTCTTCCTTGTTCTGGAGTGATTCTCTCAAACCGTTCAATCATCTCCTTCCTCACATCACTTTCTATGATCTTTAGATCTTTATCTAGGTTCTCCTCATGTCTCTTTTCACAAGTTTCTTGAAATTGACTAATATTTAATTTCCATAAAAATTGCATGAAGGCTCTAGCTTTTACAAAGGCATCATCAGCTAAGAATTCTTCACATGCTTGTTTTATTATTGTGTCCAGTTCTGTACTTGCCATCTTTTCGGCAGTCAAATTTAATTCAGGCTCTTTTGGTGGCTCAGGAACTCCCTTGTTAATCTCTTCGTAAGTCATAAAAATTTGACCAAGGGCTCCTAATTGGTCCATTTGTTTTGTCACTTCATGATCATCCATTATGTTCAGAGGTGACTGGGATGGAGAATAATCATCTTGAACATGTACAAGTCTCTCTTCTAATTTTTGTTTCTTTGAGGGAGGTGGACAATCAGGAATATATTGATATGCATGATCCTAAGGTGAGTGCAAAATATCTACAATTTCATGTTTTGCCAACTGCTGTGATGTGGAAGGAACATCCTATTTTCTTTTCTGTTGTTCGTGCTTCATAGATCTTGGTATGATCACATTATAACTAGTTTTCTTTTGTACCATATACTTTCCTGGGGGAAATAGTTTTGCAAATCTAGGCTTTGTCAATATTGATTGAGCCTTATCTGGTTCACTTTTTATGGCTTTCTCCTTTTTCTCATTTACGGTTTGAATAATCTATTGAAAATTATCCATAAGAATGTCTATTTTCTTTCCAAATGGTTTGATACTTTTTAGGGGATCATATCCCTTGTCAAACTACTAGACAAAGTCTAATGTCTTCTTGTATACTAACCACTTTTCCTTTCTTATTTCTTCTTCCCCTATATCAAGCATATTTCTAATGATATCCTTAGGGAAATTAAATATGTGATGTATTGAAGAGCACCTGACTCTTTTTTTGAACATTTCATTATAAAAACCCTCAGGGTTTGTTGTCCTAGCAATTGATGTAGCCATGTGATACGGTGCAAGAAATTTATCAATATGGAGCCATCCTCCCTTTGTGATTATAAACTGGTGGGCAATTGTAACATTTGGAAAAAGAGTTCCTCTAGATTTATCTGCAAGAATGTTCTTTTCAATATCGCCTAACTATCTAATGAACTCTGCAATACCAATCGTGAGGGGTATTTGATACGACAATATGAATGGAGTTCTAGTAAAACCATATAATCTAATAATAGTAGAAACAAGATAAAAAAATGAACCAAGGTTGATGGGATTCATGTGTTTTCATGAACAAATAATAGCCTAAGCCCGACTGCAAAATATCTATCAAAATTGATAAAAATACTATCATGTTTGTCCCATGTCATATTAAGGTTCCACAATTGCACTGACATATCCTCACCATTGTTCTGTTTCATTAAAACCATCTCTTTCTCAAAATAACTTGCACCTTTAAACAATAACATATACATTATAAAAGAGTACCAACAGAAAGGCTTGTCTAGTTCTCTCTTTTGGATTGCTAGCAATCCATTATGAATTAAATCAGCAATGAAGGAAGCAAAGTCAAAAGTAACTGGTACGGTAGGGTGTAAGATTTGGATCATCATGTACATTAAATGTACTGGCATTCTTTCTTCAACATCTTCTCCAAAGATCTAACATAGTGACCAATATGTAGTTTTGGCTCTTTAGTTAAAATATACTATTTTGAAAGGTTCCCATGTACTTGGTCCTAAGATGATCATTTCTCCAATTTTGTCACAGAATTTTTGCAAGGGAACAGTTTGGAGGTAATATCTCTGAGCATTGTACACTTCATTTAATTGCTCAAATTCAATTTGTTGTAAGTCATTTGAGGGTTCACTCAGTCTAAAAATGCTCCTGATTTCATCATCTGAGATAGTTATCAATACATTTCCTTTTACATTCATAATTACACTAGTAATAGGATAATAATTCTTAGCAATTTGAGTCATAAAATCTACATCCATGAAAACACTGGGCACCACAAGCTTTCCCAGATCAAATTGCCATACATTACTGCTAGGTGGGAGGGCATTTCTCTAGCTAAACGGTAGTTTGAACAAGTTTAGACTAGTGATATTAGAAGAGCCACTTGCATTAATCATGCCAATCTTGGCATCCCTTATGTAATTATCCTTATCATAGAGACTATCTGTAATTTTTAGGTTAGGTTCTTTTGGGGTGAATTCTTTGGCCTTCACTAAATTTGTGGTCGACTAATTTAGTAATTGTAATAGATCTTCATGCAAACCCCTGTCAATGTACTCAATTTTACTGGATAAGTTTTTTCTTGGCGGCATTTCAGTGTAAGTATTTTTTTATGGTTTATGCAAAGGATTTGTCACAAGCATCTATAAAGTTTTGAACAAGAAATATACAAATATTGACTAACCTTTTTAGGGAATCCTTCAGGAAATGATAACCAGGTCTGTAAATTTTCTTGTCTAGGTGTCTACAAATTTAATATGTTTGTGTTTGTGAGAATGCGTGAACCTTCAATATATTAGCAATAAAAAACAATCTTTTCAGAAATTTACTCTGCACGATCTAGTAACTACTTTTTTGAGAAATCAAACTATCATTTGTGAAGGGTCAAATTACATTTCGCACCAGTAGTGTTTGAAGTTTGAATCTAGATTGTTGATTCTCCTTAAAACATAATCTGACGACTCTCATATGCTCGTAATGGTTTGAAAGTTTCTATGTGAACATAGGACTATTTATCGATTATGATGTATCGACCGTAAACCCTTAATCACATCACTCAGTAGGCAAAAATAATTTTATTTTATGATTAGACATAAAGTAGTTCACCATATCCTTCATTCTAAATCAATGGTTATCACATGATCGGAAAGTTAAGTAAACTTGCATGCGAACAGACGATGACCGTTAGATCATTCATCCAGTGTTGATTCCTTAAGTAAGCCTCATAGGTAGTTTAAAAGTAATTAATTGTGGATTGAGTAGTTTTTGACAGCTAAATTGGATATTTGATATTAAGATACTAGAATTAGCTATGTTAAATAGTAGTTAGTGGCATATTATACCCTAATCAATAGTAATTTAATTATAAGATTTTAAATAAATTCGACATTGTCAATATTGTTATAATTTAGTTATGTATATAGAATGTATTTTGTCAAAAAATCATTAAAACATTACATAATTCTTTAACTTTGTATAATTGCAAATATGATTATAATATACTTTTAGTTGACATATCAGATTTAGATGTTAATGACCTTAAAATACATATTAAATACAATTAGGAATATGAATCATGTGGACAATAAATTATAACACGTGTGTTTGTAGAAAGTTAAGTGATTTTGTAAAAGTATCGGTAAAATAGATTTTAAAATCCGTATTAAATAATATTAGGAATATGAATCAGGCAGATGATAAATTATAACATGTGTGTTTGTAGAAAGTTAAGTGATTTTGTAAAAGTAATAGTAAAATAGATTTTAAAAGGCCAACCTAGGGTTTTCTTTGAGAAGGAAAGGCATTTAGGGTTTTTTCATGAGTGGTAATTTAATTAGGGGTTATATTCAATAAAAAGATTTGACTTTGTACATAGTATGGAACACTATTAATTTAGTAAATCTTTCTTAGATTTGTAATGGATATCTTTTCATTGTGGTGGTTGTTGTCAGTGATTTTTGTGGAAAAAAGGCTAACAATCTATTTTTTATCGGACAGTTGTTGTTGATCTACAAAGCAAACATGTATTTATTGGGATCTTGTGACAACCATAAATGCACAACATATCTTATTTCATTCACTATTTATAACAAAGAAAAATGATCATATGGTGTTGCAACATTGAAATGGGCAACAAAGGGAGCTGGAGTTATTGGGTGTTGATGAAAAACTGGAATTTGAGCATGGTTGAGTAATATATCTAAATTTGTATGGCTTTCAAATAAGTCATTTTGCAAAGATCAAATACATAGATAAGTTTTATTTCCATGTTCATATATTAGAAAAAATTGTTATCTGAAAGATATCAATGCAGAAATCAAAGTTTGCTGATTCAAACTGCACATTTTGGTACAAGGGTGTCTCTCATCCAAGCAATGTTTGTTTTCTGCACTTTATTTTTCATAAATTAATTTTTCTTAATACCTTAATGTTGAAATAAGACTCAGTTATGTTTTTTATTATAACAAATTGACCGAAGTGGAAGTCATAAAATTTGGTAAAAAAAATTCAACCATGTTCAAATTCTAATTATTTATCTTTGATGTGACTGGTGTACTTTGCTTTTGCATTGAGCTAAAAGTAAACTAATCCATGGTTCGTGGTTGACAGTTTGTTTGACTTTAGTCTTGATCTGTCAAATGATCATGGTGATTAATCATGTTGACTGGTGTAATCTTTTGTTGCAAAAGGTAGTTTACTTTTATAGTTATCATACATTCTGTACATATTGTAATCAATTTTCATTATTCAATCATGAAATGACAGACAAAATTTGATTGTTGATGTGCTCTATTTTTATTTGGTTTTGACAATCTTTCATTTTTCTTTTTTCCTAGCTACATTCACGATGAAAATTCTATATGGTATCAGAGGTTACCTGCTAGGAACAAGATATGCAATGTTTTTTTTGCAGGTTATAAAGATCAGATCAGTTACCTTCTTCTTCTGTTAAGTAACATCATGTTAGTGGAGCTATCATGCCTTTGTTTTCAACACTATGGAGGCATTGTCTATTGTTCGTGTTGATGATTCTTAGCTTGTATAGTTGATCAGTTGTATAGAGAATTGACAGCTGTATTTTCAATCAATAGTTTATTGTTGCATAGTTGAGTAGTGTTAGTAGAGTCAGTCATAGAGATATATATGTCATATGCATTGTGGAAAAGCCCTCCCTAATTCTAACTGCCATGGCAGTTAATTTCATATTAATTCATGTTAGATGATCACATTGATTGGTGTATTCAGCTCTTGGAAATGGTAGTTTACTTCTATATAAATCATGCACTCTGTGCGTATTGTAATCAATTTTCATTATTGAATCATGAAATGAGATGTAGAATTTCATTGTTGAACTGTTCTTTTTTTGTTGTGTTTTTGCAGGCTATCTTTTTTGTTATTTCCTAACTAGATCTATGTTGAATATTATACAATTTTATGATCATGTTGCTTTTACCTCATAGGCTAAATTTATTATTGCTAGAGGTAGTTTGAAAAAATGAAATAGTAAGCTGACATCGTAAAAAAGTGTTGTAATATGTTGAAGAAAAAGCTCTTAAAGAGAAAAAACAAACAAGTTTGAAATTAACATTTTTTAATGATAAAAATAATGAACCATAAACCTGATGGAGGTATTTCTTAACTTCCTGTAGTTATAGTTACGATATTAATTATGCTTACAAGGGTTTTTTGTAACTTTTGTTCTGAAAATCTGATTGAAGATTTTTTGTGGCTAATTTTTCAAAACATTCTATTGCTGTTGAATGTGAATGGACATCTTCCTAAAAATGTGCATATTGTAATCAATTTTCTTTATTCAATTATGAAATGATAGACATAATTTGATTGTTGATGTGCTCTATTTTTATTTGGTTTTGACAACCTGTCATTTTTTGTTTTTTCGTAGCTACATTCATGATGAAAATTCTATATGGTATCAGAGCTTACATGCTAGGAACGAGATATGTAATGTTTTTTATGCAGGTTATAAAGATCAGATCAGTTACCTTCTTTTTTTGTTAAGTAACATCATGTCAGTGGACCTATCATGCCTTTGTTTTCAACACTATGGAGGTGTTGTCTATTGTTCGTGTTGATGATTCTTAGCTTCTATAGTTGATCAGTTGTATAGAGAATTGACAGCTATATTTTCAACCAACAGTTTATTGTTGCATAGTTGAGTAGTGTCAGTAGAGTCAGTCATAGAGATATATATGTCATATGCATCGTGGAATAGACCTCCTTAATTCTAACTATCATGGCAGTTAATTTCATATTAATTCTTGTTAGATGATCACGTTGATAGGTGCATTTAGCTCTTGCAAATGGTAGTTTATTTCTATATAAATCATGCACTCTGTGCATATTGTAATCAATTTTCATTATTGAATAATGAAATGAGATGTAGAATTTCATTGTTGAACTATTCTTTTTTTATTGCATTTTTGCAAGCTGTCTTTTTTGTTATTTCCTAACTAGACCTATGTTGAATATTATACAGTTTTATGATCATGTTGCTTTTACCCCATAGACTAAATTTATTATTGTTAGAGGTAGTTTGAAAGAATGAAATAGTAAGCTGACATCATAAAAAAGTGTTGTAATGTGTTGAAGAAAAAGTTCTTCAACACAAAATACAAACAAGTTTTAAATTAACATTTTTTAATGATAAAAATAATGAACCATAAACCTGATGGAGGTTGTTGGTGATCTTTTTCCCCAAAGGTCAGCTTGGCATCAGGATTGATAGGGCTAGTGTCACATTCACTCAACACTCCAAAACTGATAGGAAAAAAGGCCAACTAACAAGGATCAAAGAGAGATCCTTCTACACTTTGAGCTCCACATCACTCAGGCGGGTATACCTCATCTGCACACACATATTACCTTGTTTCATACTACAGGCCTGGAGGTAACTGACTGTGCAATAATTTTCAAACTCTTCTAGGTATCCTGTACCTCAATGAAGCCAATATCTCATGCAATAACCCAACTTGCATGGAGTGAGTATGAAAACCAGAAACCTACACTAACAACTTGAGAGGGAAAGGGTGGGATAGAAATGAAATGATTTTAAAGATGATTGAAAGGTCCCCTGAGATGCCCTAAGTCTCTGATAGACTAGTGCCTTATCTAATAGGTAGCAAAGTCAAATACCTGACTGCAACAGGGCTATGAAACAAGCAGACAACACACTCACCCTGACCAAATCATACATTACCAAACCAACTGTGCACCCAGATATGCTATCACCTATCCAAAGAAAGACCTAGGAATAGGAAATACATTAACCGGCATTCACTGGAAGACAAGCATGATGCATCTTTGATACCCCATCCCATACATATCTAAACACTAACTCTGAACCAGTTATCCCTGCGAAGACAACTCCACTTGCAAACACTTAGGCAATGCAAATAGACAAATCAAACACCCTTGATGTATGATTAATGATTCAAATTCAAATGGAGAGAATGTGATACAAGAACAAGTATGCTGCAATCTCATACATAAGACAATCCTGTTACAAAATGTATTGTATTCTCTGAGCCAACATGAGAAAGAGGAACACCCTATATGCAGAGAGAAGGGGAAATCTGCAGAGCAAGAACTTTCACTGGAACCAGGCAGGAACTCTAAACTGGAACCCCTTGAAAATTAGCAAAAACAACATATATACCCATGGTTACCTTGAAATCCCACATGAGTTAGGATGCAACAAGCTAAGGGTAACCATGGTTAGAGTTTCCCATCAATTAGGCATTTCAAAATCTAATACAATTCAAAGGGAAAAAACTAAGTCCTGAATGCAATTAACACTTGATCTTCAATCATGAAAGAATCTCTGAAAAGCATCGAAGATCAATCAAAAATCTACAAAATTCAAACTAGAAGTGACCCTGTAACTACTTTTGGTACGTTTCATTTATTCCTCTACGGCAAGACACTCCACTCTGCAAATCATCTCACAGCCTGAGCACACTAGAGCGGCGGAGAAGATCAGTTTCACCAACTCGGGCCTCCTCTGTCATCAATTTCAGTCCTTACAGGTCACTGGAAACGTTCACAAAGTTTCAAATTTGAATCTGCAATGGTCACCATGCACTCACGGGCTTTAAGTCTTTTAATCATTCACCTCAATCACGCAACTGTGCCGTCCAAACTCACCGCCATAGGAAACTAGCTCAAAATTATGCTTGGTCACATGATCGCATAACCTAGAGATGGGTTATGCTAACATGCGACATCCTTCTCCCTTTTCCCTTAGTAGTACCGCCGATGCCAAACCGCTGCAACAACATGGTTTGTCACATGTTCGCAAGCCAGGAAACTGGCTCATGTGAACATGCGACAAGCCATGACCACACACCCCACCGGCCGTCAAATCACCGCCAAGAAAACTGCAACCGCCACCGCATTACCATGGACATGTGGCACCCTGTCACATGATCGCATAGCCCAGAAATGGGTTATGTGATCATGTGACAGCCAACTAAAGGATGCCACATCACCACATCCGCCAGCAGGCCCAAAGTGAACAAACTATCGGCACCAAATCAGATGGTGGGCGCATGATCGCATGGGTAAGGAATATTCCATGCAATCATACACCGACCGTAGATCTTTGATCATCAACACAAGCGCTGCTGAGACACTGCCACATCATCACACAAACCAACTGGAAGATGCCACATCACCACCCACTGGCCAATCAGGAACGTCCATGTGCTAGAAACACTAGCCCCACCAACTAACTGCCAAGCATTCAGTGACTACGTGACTAACTATTCACCAAGTCGCTAGATGATAGCCGCTTAACTGCCAGAATCAGGAGATTGCACGACTGAAGAGAAATAGACCGCCTGCTAGGTCACTGAATGCTAAGGGGATAACTGCCAGAAACCAGTGAATGGGAGATAAGCACAAGTCACCAATTCACAGAATGGAGACATAACTGCCAGCCAGGATGAACAACAGGAAGAACTGGACCCACACGAATAGCTAGAAAGTGGTCGCATGATCGCATGTCAGAGAAGTCTGAAATGTGGCCATGTGATAGCCAATTAGAGAAGAGCCATTGAAAATCAGGCCCACCACCCATCGCACCTGCATAGTTAGAGAAAACACCAGCAAACAGGGAACTAGTGCAAGGTCGAAAACACACAATATTTTTGACACAAAGAGAGACCAAAAACACATAGCATTTTCGACACCAAAGAATAAGCGCACAAAAGTAGGAAGCATAGGGGTTGAAAACAACACAAGTTATCGGTAAAAGATCGAAAACATAATGGAATTTTGAAAACACTGTGGGTTTTTGACACTGTGGCAGATTTTGAAATACTTCCCGCGAACCTTCAAATTTTAATAACTTTCTGGGCTCTATGAATTTGGAGATGCAGTTTGGACCAGAGCAAGGTGACAACAAAAGGAACACAGGACAAAGGGTATGTCAAGAAAACTTGCAAGGCAATAGGCCATTTGAAAGGATTTTCGCATGACATAAAAATGGCCTAACAGTGGCTCTGGCTGGGGATGATGGGTAACTTGTGCCCATGCGAGAATTTAGGATTTCTGGGAGAGCAGACCACCAACTGGACAAAAAGGAAGGGACCACAAAAAATGCAAGGAACAAGTCAAGAAAGAAACACACAGTAGGAAAGGGAAAGAATATTTACAAAGTGTACATTTTATACAGAAATCTGTAGCAACAAACAAGAGTTAGTTCTTGCCCCTATCAAAAACTTGATTTTCATTTCTTCCTCCATGAGGAACACCAGGCATTTTGTTTTCATTTGTCTCCATAGGCCTATCAACATGTTCAACCAGCAAATCAGGAAGAACAAAGAAGCTTTCTTCACAATGCATGTAAAAACTTTTGGCACTCTCTCCATCTTGCTCACTATGAAAGTATGACTCAGCATGCCAATGATCAACACCTCTATACTGAAATTGATCTTCACCTACTGACTCATGCATGCTATCAAATGGAAACACAAAAACCTCATACTCTGCCTGTAGAAAGGCCCCATCTAAATCCTGTCTTTGCATTTCCACAGGTGTAATCGGCTGGACCTCGAAAGAATAGTCAGATTGATACCCACAAATGGAAAATGAACACCCTGAATCAACTGGATCTGAAAACTCTACATGCTCCTCAAACAAAGGATTGACAACTTCATGCAATACACCTTGTTGAACATCATGACAAAAAATGGGCTGAAAATAAAATTCTTCATTATATAAAGCATTGGAAAACACCTTAAAATTAGCACCCATCTCAACCTCATGGAGACTCCCAGCACATGAAGAAAAATCAGAGCCATATGAAGACTCACTAATATCACATTGAATTATTTTCTCTTTATCTTCATACCCTGAGGATGAATCATCCTCAGCATCTTCACTATCCAAAGAATGTTCACTTCCATCATCACTTTCCTCTTCCCATGTTGCATCTAACTCATATGAAGACACCACGCCCTCACTGTCTTCATCACTCTCAACATCAGCATTTAAGGACATGACCCTAAGTGCATCCTCAAGCTCAAGGAAACCATCACTAAGTATCCAATCCCTAACACATATGTAATTCTCTTCCCACAAAGCATCTGACCAACTGGTTGACTCATGAAAATAGAGCTCGAAGAATAAACCAATGAACTGAGACTCAGAAAACTCAACATCCTCAGGAAGCTCATTATACACCTCATAAAATCTATCATAAAATAGAGATATGGATAAATCCTTTCTGCATCCTACCTTCAACCTTACCAATTTCATATAATCTCTAAGGATGCCCTCCTCAAGGAAAGCCAGCTCCTCATACAACTTATCCATTAAGCTTACTGCAATACTTCCATAAAATTTTGCCAAACTACAACTGAAAACTTGAAGTATGCTAACCTCTAATCACACCTTACTCCTTTCTTTGTGCTTGACCACTTAATAAGGAGACATTTAAAACTTGAAGAATACCTGGGAAGATCTTGCAGTAGAAGACCTTTGGCTGGAAGGCAGGGCAGATCTAGAACTCAT
Organism: Chamaecyparis obtusa; assembly: GCA_027943335.1. Classification (NCBI taxonomy): domain Eukaryota; kingdom Viridiplantae; phylum Streptophyta; class Pinopsida; order Cupressales; family Cupressaceae; genus Chamaecyparis; species Chamaecyparis obtusa. The sequence continues at coordinate 44,863 of BSBK01013819.1, read as the reverse complement.
CAACCAGCTCCATCAGGTTCTTTGTCATGCAGAGCCGCCACCTCCTTGAGAGGAAAATGTTTCATTATTTCTTCTTCCAACCAGCACAAAGCTACACCAAGTATACACATTGTTTATCAGGAGGAACACTAATCAAACACAGACAAATCAGAGCCGCCACTCACAACTAGGTGAGAAAATTTTGTAAATGCTTGTTTTTGTATTTCAGACTCTGTGATCTTTTAACCAGACTCTGGGATGATCCAGCCAAGCAGAAAACTTGCTGTCTTTTACCCCTTCCCCAGCGGAGTCACCATCTTGTTGGTGATCTCTTTCCCCAAAGGTTAGCTTGGCATAGGATTGACAGGGCTAGTGTCACATTCACTCAACACTCCAAAACTGACAGGAAAAAGGGCCAACTGACAAGGATCAAAGAGAGATCCTTCTACACTTTGAGCTCCACATCACTCAGGTAGGTATACCTCATCTACACACACATATTACCTTGTGTCATACTACAAGCCTCCAAGTAACTGACTGTGCAATGATTTTCAAACTCTTCTAGGTATCCTGTACCTCAATGAAGCCAATATCTCATGCAATAACCCAACTTGCATGGAGTGAGTATGAAAACCAGAAACCTACACTAACAACTTGAGAGGGAAAGGGTGGGATAGAAATGAAATGATTTTAAAGATGATTGAAAGGTCCCCTGAGATGCCCTAAGTCTCTGATAGACTAGTGCCTTATCCAATAGGAAGCAAAGTCAAATACCTCACTGCAACAGGGCTATGAAACAAGCAGAAAACACACTCACCCTGACCAAATCATACATTACCAAACCACCTGTGTACCCAGATATACTATCACCTATCCAAAGAAAGACCTAGGAACAGATAATACATTAACCAGCATCCACTGGAAGACAAGCATGATGCATCTTTGATACCCTAGCCCATACATATCTGAACACTAACTCTGATCCAGTTATCCCTGCAAAGACAACTTCACTTGCAAACACTTAGGCAATGCAAACAGACAAATCAAACACCCTTGATGTATGATTAATGATTCAAAATTCAAATGGAGACAATCTGATACAAGAACAAGTATGTTGCAATCTCATACATAAGACAATCCTGTTACAAAATGTATTGTATTCTCTGAGCCAACATGAGAAAGAGGAACACCCTATATGTAGAGAGAAGGGGAAATCTGTAGAGCAGGAACTTTCACTGGAACCCCTTGAAAATTAGCAAAAACAACATATATACCCATGGTTACCTTGAAATCCCACATGAGTTAGGATGCAACAAGCTAAGGGTAACCATGGTTAGAGGTTTCCATCAATTAGGCATTTCAAAATCTGATACAATTCGGAGGGAAAACACTAAGTCCTGAATGCAATTAATACTTGATCTTCAATCATGAAAGAATCTCTGAAAGGCACCGAAGATCAATAAAAAATCTACAAAATTCAAATTGGAAGCGACCCTGCAACTACTTTTAGTACATTTCATTTATTCCCCTACGACAAGACACTCCACTCTGCAAATCATCTCACACCCTGGAGCACACTAGAGCGGCGGAGAAGATTGATTTCACCAACTCGGGCCTCCTCTGTCATCAATTTCGGTCGTTGCAAGTCGCTGGAAATGTTCACAAAGCTTCAAATTTGAATCTGCAATGGTCACCATGCACTCGCAAGCTTTAAGTCTTTTAATCATTCACCCTAGTCGCGCAACCGCGCAGTCCAAACTCGCCCCCTTAGGAAACCGGCTCAAAATTATGCTTGGTCGCATGATCACATAACCCGGAGATGGGTTATGTGAACATGTGACATCCTTCTCCCTTTTCCCTTAGCAGTACCGCTGATGCCAGACCACTGCAACAACATGGTTTGTCACATGTTCGCAAGTTGGGAAACTAGCTCATGCGAACATGTGACAAGCCACGACCATGCACCCCGTCGGCCGTCAAATCACCGCCAAGAAAACTGCAACAACCACCGCATTGCCATGGACACATGGCACCCTGTCGCATGATCGCATAGCCCATAAATGGGCTATGCGATCATGCGACAGCCAACCAAAGGCTGCCACATCACCACATCTGCTAGTGGGCCCAAAGCGAACAAATCGTCGGCACCAAATCGGATGGTGGGCGCATGATCGCGTGGGTAAGAAATATTCCATGTGATCATACACCGACCGTAGATCTTTGATCATCAACACAAGCCCCACTGAGACACCACAACATCATCACACGAACCAACCAGAAGATGCCACATCACCACCTATCGGCCAATCAGGAATGCCCATGTGCTAGAAACATCAGCCCCACCAACTAATTGCTAAGCATTTAGCGACTACGCGACTAACTGTTCACCGAGTTGCTGGATGCTAGCCACTTAACTGCCAGAATCGAGAGATTGCGCGACTGAAGAGAAATAGACCACCTGCCAGGTCGCTGAATGCTAAGGGGATAACCACTAGAAACTAGCAAACGGGAGATAACCACAAGTCGCCAAGTCATGGAATGGAGACATAACCGCCCCAGGATGAACAACAGGAAGAACCGGACCCACACAAACAGCTGGCAAGTGATCGCATAATTGCATGTTAGAGAAGTCTGACATGCGGCCATGCGACAGCCAATCAGAGAAGGGCCATTGAAAATTGGGCCCACCACCCATCGCACCTACGTAGTTAGAGAAAACACCAGCAAATAGGGAACTAGTGCGAGGTTGAAAACACACAATGTTTTCGATACAAAGAGAGACTGAAAACACACAGAGTTTTTGACACCAAAGAATAAGCGCACAAAAGCAGAAAGCACAAGGGGTCGAAAACAATGCAAGTTATCAGTAAAATATTGAAAACATCATGGAATTTTGAAAACACTATGGGTTTTCGACACTGTGGCAGATTTTGAAATACTTCTTGTAGACCTTCAAATTTTAATAACTTTCTAGCCTCTGTGAATTTGGAGATGCAGTTTGGACCAAAGCAAGGCGAGAACAAAAGGAACATAGGGCAAAGGGTATGTCAAGAAAACTTTCAAGGCAATAGGCCATTTGAAAGGATTTTCACATGACATAAAAATGGCCTAACAGAGATATTTCTTAACTTCTTATAGTTATGGTTACGATATTAATTCTGCTTACAAGGGTTTGTTGTAACTTTTGTTCTGAAAATCTGATTGAAGATTTTTTGTGGCTAATTTTTTGAAACATTCTATTGATGTTGAATGCCAATGGACATCTTCCTGAAATTGTTGATGTATATAAAATCAGTCAAATAAATAAAATTGATATTGTGTGTTGATTTAGATTACTTTTACAGTGTTAAAGACATCCGAATGTATGCTTGCAATTTCAAAAAATATGATTCACATGTTAATAAAGTATACTCTATTTATTTCAAAAGGTAAACATAATTATTACGCTTTTTATAACAACAATTTTTATTGTATTTCTATTTTTATTTAATTAGTTGATAATAAATCTTACAGTGAAAAAAATATAAATTATAGTTTCTGAGTTTCAACAAGAAGTACAGCTTCCCAAAAAATGGTTATTGTTACTGAGTTTATATATCTTAAGAAAGAATTGTATGTTTTGTAAGTTCATAGATCATAATGTGAGAAACATGTATACATATTTGTAATTTCAATGAAGAATATACAATAATGGTAGAAAAAAAGGGTTAAAATTTTGTCAACATGTTTAGGCATCTCTTTTCTTCTTTCCGCCTTGTAACATTAGAATTTTGTTGCATGCATGAATATGTTTCAAAACTGAAAGTTGGATGAATATGTAGTCCTATTAGTTAATGAACTCTGGAAAGAGTTGTAAAAGTAAATCCTTTCCATTCTATGGTTCCAATGTCAATTGTGGCTTTTACAAGCGACAAACCCTATGATTTGTGTATTGTTAAAGCTCATGACATACGTAGACAGATTTGATGGCGGCAACCCCTTTTAATTGATGTCATAGGAATATTTTTGGGATTAGTATCATCCCAAGCAGGACCAATGTAGTTAAAAAATTCAACCACAACTATCAATGGCAGTTGAGGAGGCTTTTCACCATCGTTATATACAATAGCTTTGACTTCTCTTATAGCACCATTAACTAGCCCTATCTAGACACATAAATTACTACATAGCATAACTTTTTCTATACATAAAAAAATGTGAGATTGAAGTTGTACTTCATCTACATTCGAACTTTTAAAATCTTTTTGTTGTTCTGTTATTGAAAGAGGCACAAGTTGATGTAGAGATAATAACATTTTCTTATTATGAAGACCCACCATTTCATTTGTTGCAAACATGTATACTTTAGAATGAAACTCTTCTTGACAATGGAATTGTACCTGAACATCTGTGTTCCCAATTTGGTGAAAGTTTGCCTCTAAAGTGATTACTTTTCTGAATGACTGTCATAATTGTCCACCATATGAATTTGAAGCATACATCAGAATATCTTTAACTAGAGGAAGCTGACCCAAATCACCAAAGAGAATCATTGAATGACCTCAAAAAGGAATGTGGTTGCTATTTGGAAATGCTTGTCTCAATTTCATTTCATTTCTTTCAAATAATTTAGGACCAATAAAACTCATTTCATCTATTATGATGTATTGAACATAATACAAATTTTCATGTAATTTTACCTATTGGTGACCTTGTAATTGTACCATCTCTTCCATAGGAATATGTAGAACCGAATGAATTATATATACCTTTATGTTAAATGCTACAAGTCCTATTGGTGCAAGAAGTAGAATAGGTGATTGTCCATTGGATGCTGATTGAATGAGACTAGCTTTGATTTGAGCTATCAGATGTGATTTTCCAATGGCAACAGTGCCTTGTACAATTAGTTGTAATGATTGAACATCAAGACATTTCAAATTCATCATTATGGAGCCATTGTTATCACAAGTTGTTTTAAGTTGTGTTTTTAGGGTTTTGCATTTTGTTTATTTCTTAGATAATTAGAGCAAATAGAAAGCCAAAACCCTAAAGATAATCCAAAAGTTGTTTTATGAACCAAGTCAGTGAAACAAGTTATATGTATACCAGTTCTTTGTTATTGAGATATGGAAATGTAATCTAAAAAGAATCATGGTAAATATGGAAATATCAATTCTTTAGAAAAAATATTACACAAAGATAGAACAAGCTGTAATAATAATGCCTCCATAATGATGATCTTGAATTGGATGCAATTATCAAGTATATTTTCTAATAAAATTGATGGCAGTTATTAATAAACAAGTGGGAGAGATGGTAGATATTCTATATATCTCTGCATTTATTGAGATATGGAAATTCTTTTGATAGAAAAAGAAGCAAGAGGGTGCTGGCCCGTGGAACAAAGGGACTAGGAGCACATTAATGGAACTAGTCAAAGAAGATAAAATAGTTTAACAACATAATCATTGATTCTATCTCTACCCTTGTCAAAAACATAAACCACAGTACTGATTAAAAGGGTTAAACCAAAGTACTTAAGACAAAGAGTAGTAGTTAAAGTAACAGTCATAAGCCATGCATGGTTGAATGAAAAGCTATAAAAACTAATATTAACCCCAAATGCAAAACAAGGGATCTGAGGGCCAAGGCCAGCCAAAATTAACCAACACATGGATACTAGAAGTTAGTTCTTCCCACCCAGCTGCTTAGACAACAGGGTCCTAGCCCACTCCTCCTACAAAAATAGGAACAAATACTTGTCCTCATTTGCTTCCCGACTGTCGCCCGCCAGCTTTTCCTGCACATTACAGAGGGTCGTAGTTGAAGCATGCATGACCTTTAGGGAAAATTTGTTGGTCATCATACATTGGTGCTTCAGTTCCTACATATTCTTTTTAATCTCTACAATATCCTTGTCCATATCAAAGAACCTCCTCTTGAGGGTGCCTTTAAGATTGTTTTTGTCAGACAGAGCCCCAGTATTGTAATCAAAGGTGGGGGGCTTATCCTATGGATCATGAGAAGGACTCATGGGTGGGGTAGGGTTATTGGGGGTTTCCATGGTTTGCTGGAGGTTGGGCAGGGAAGGGTTACTAGTCCTAAGCTGACTCATATGATCATCTGAGGAACCTTTCATGGACTCAATGGTGTGGGAGTCTTTTCCAGATAGGGATTACTCTCTAGGGGCCGTTTCCATCAACCTAGTTTTACACTATTCCTTCACAATTCTATTTGACCTCTGGCGACCCAAGCCACTTAAATCCACCTCTAGATTAACCTGGCTCTCCATCATTCTCCATTTTTTGGGCCTACATTCAGTCTCAGGAGTACTGTCAGACTCCTTCCTATCTTTGTTCTCCATAGACTCAGAGACATAAGACTCCTCCTGACCCTCCTTCCTATTGAAAGGATTTTTAACACATTTTTTGTGAGTTCTACCCTCTTTAGTACCTAGCTCAGTCTCCTGGATAACTTGGATGGACTGGGAGGAGGAATGGGTGGGATTTTTAGTTTTAGCCAGGGACTCATCCTAGGTCATCTCCTGGATAATCAAGGGGGGTTGGGGCGTAGGGCATATAGCTTTGTGAAAATGGTAAATGCAGAGAAGGAGGCTCTGATGGAGGATAGGGATTGACTTATTAGGGTTATCCTTAATATCCAGGATATTACTCTCTATGAAGTGCAAAAGATAGAAGGGTATGGAAATTAAATCCTTGTTTCTAATATGATTCAGGAATGGTAAGTGGTAGTAGTAAAACACGGTGAACTTACCTTCCAGCGTGAAATATTTCATCACAATGAGGCAAATTTTTGGCCAGAAGTCCAGCAACACCTCCCTGTTGAAGCCCCCTTGTTTCTTCACCGGCTGCTCACCATCCTTGAAAAACTGGTTGAGGCTAGTAGGGTCGAGAGTGCGACTTGTCTTTTTGTATTTCCCCCCACCATAGAGAGCCTCGTCACCTTTGCAATGACCTCTTTGTTAAGCTGGAAGTGGATTCCCCCAACTGAGACACTTCTGTTATTCCTGGACGAGATGAATTGTTTGGAAATTCGCTCCTCATGCCCACCTTTCATTCTCTCCATAAAACCCCATATGTCACTTTCTTTGCAGTAATGAGTCACCAATGCATCAGAGGTGAAAGCCTCGTCAATTTTATTAGGTTCAATGCGAAGAGTGTTGCCTTCCATTTCAAAGCTCTGCCCCTCCTATGCCAGAATATCCTAAAAACCTAAGAGCCAAGCATTTTTACAGACCATAAAAAACCACTTGTTTTTGTGCAACCTTTCCAAGGAAAGATTATAGTTAAAATGTTGGCCTTGGGTAAAATTTTGGAAGAAGGGCTCTGTACAGCCTGATCTAACGGATCTCTAGGTGCCATTAATAGCATTAATGCCAGGGACACACTTGCTGTCCTTATTAGCCAAGTTAGCCCGCTGATTCGGATAGCTCTTACTCCACATGTTTGAAAGGTAATGATGATTCTTTATGGGGTTTTGGGTTCTCCTTTCCATAATCACAAAAATCACCTGAGCATGCTAGCACATGATCTAGTAAGGATTTGTAATGACTATGACAACTTGGCACATTTAAATAGTAGAATTCATTTCTCCCTCGATGAGTTGCTGAGTCACCGGAGGTAAATCACTAACCACTATCCAACAATTGAGTTTGATTTGTTTTAGGCCTATTACTGCCATTGAGTCAGCAACATAATTCCCCTCTCTATACGTGTGACCCATAGTCGTGCACTGGAAGCTATTGAGTAGCTCACTGATCTCAAGCATAATAGGTCTAGCCCACCACCCGGCACTAGCACCACTTTTGACAACCTCAACAACCACTTTGGAATCCCCCTCAATTTCTAGCTACCTGATGTTCATTTGTTTTGCAAATTTAATCCCCCAGAGAAGGGTCGTTCCCTCCGCCTGGGTGACAATGCAGTTATTGATCGGCCCAGCATAAGCTAGTAGGCAGGTGCCTTTGTGATCTCTCAGAACACCACCCCCTCCTTGGCCAAGATTATTTTCCACCCAATCAAAGTTTAATTTGGTCCATCCGCTAGGGGGGGTGGCCCATCTGGTAGCTTTTCTAGCTATCCTTTTAGCATCATCAAACCTAGAGAAACTAGCTAGGAGGTTCTAGCTATCAGCAATTCTCACCTCCCAGGTAGTAGGAGGATAGGAGGGAATCTTCCACTTAGCCATCCTATTGTTCTCACATAGGAGCTTAGTTCCAATATGGAGATAGGTCTCAGACTGGTTACTATGCTCTCTAAAAATCCTATTGTTCCTTTCCTTCCAAATGGCCCAGCAGATGTGAGGGGGTAGCATATGCCAGAGGAGTTGGAGCAGGGGGTTATTAGAAGGAGATCTTCAGTTATTAAATTGATGCACTTCTCTACCCAGGGCCCACAAGATACCCAATTTGTCGATAACCTCTTGCCAAATGCTGGTGGCATAATCACATTGGATGAATAGGTGGTTCACCATTTCCTCCTCCTTCTTACATAGGACACATTTTTTCACCATGGAGAAGCCCCTCTTTATAAGATTATCTTGTGTTAGGACCTTACCATGCATCAGAGTCCACCAGAGAAAATTGATTTTTGGCGTGAGATGAGGGATCCACACCTTCTTCCAGTCCCCCAGGTTACTCTCCTCCTTCAGAAGTAGATTGTAAGTAGATTTAACAGAGAAAGTACTAGCCTGGGTGGGGGCCCAGATAATAGAGTCACCAAGCCCTAAAATTTTGATATTAGTTAGGTTTTCCATGAGATCCTTGGCCAAATGTTGCAGGTCCAATCTATCCCTTAACTGATTAGGTATATCCTTCCAGTCCTTACCAGTGATGTATCTGGAGACTCTATTACCCAAGATAGGTCTGAGATAATCCATAAGAGGTTTGAATCTGCAACCTAGGTTAGGTTGGTTCAAGATCCAGTGGTCATTCCAAAATTTGATAGATCTCCCATTTCTAATTTTCCAAAAACATCCTTTAGACAGAAGGGTCTTGCATTTACAGATGTTCATCCAGAGTTTGGATCAATTTGGGAGGTCACTATTATGGAACATCCTCCCATAGGGATGTCCTTGGAGGTACTTGGCTTCCATTAATCTACACCAGTCCACCTTTCCTTCTATGAGCTTCCATGCCACTTTTGTGGTAAGGGCTTTATTCATCAGACCAATTCTTCTTAGTCCCAGGCCACCCATTCTTCTCGGGAGGCAGATAGTGTCCCAATTGACAAGAGACATCCTCTTCTTTTCTGCAAACCCCGCCCATAGAAAGGTTCTCTAAATCCTTTCAAGTTTGTCTGTCATGTTGCTTTTGATTTTAAAGAGAGATAGGAAGTAAACTGGGATCCCTTGGAGAGTAGAGGCCACAAGCTGAAGTTTACCAACATTGCTTAAAATCTTCCCCTTCCAACCAACAAGTTTCCTCTGGGTTCTCTCAAGGATGGAATTCCATAAATCCTTGGACACCTCTTTAATCGTAAGGGGGAGGCCAAGGTAGGTAGAAGGGAGTGAAGCTTCCAGACAACCCAAGATTTGAAGCATCTTATTTTGTAACTCCATGGGGGTATTAAAGAAGAATAGCTGACTCTTTTGATAGTTAATACACTATCCAGAAGCCCAGGCATAACTTTCAAAGATTTGTTTCCACTATCTAGCCTCAATCATTGAAGAATACCCAAAGAGGAAGGTGTCATCCACAAACTGTTCTAACACCACCTGAGGAAGGGTAGAAGTAGGTTTGACACCTTTTATTCTTCCCATAGTGGACAGCATACACAAATTCTTGCTAAGCACATCAACCACCATAATAAAGAGGTAGGGAGCGAGAGGGTCTCCCTGTCTAAGACCCTTCTCAGGTTTGAAAAAGCCACCAGGAGTGCCATTGACAAGAACATAGAAGCTAATAGTATGAGTACATTCTTATATAATCTGAATAACCTTCTCATTAAAGCCCATTTTAGCAATAATTTTAAGCAGAAATGGCCAGTTAACTTTGTCATAAGCTTTAGAGATATCTAGTTTAAAGGCCATACTTGGGACCTTGCTTCTGTCCATAGAGTGGATGATTTCATGGGTGGCTATGGCTGCATCCAGAATCTGTCTACCTGGCACAAAACCTTTCTGAGTAGTGCAGATAATCTTGTCCAGAAGAAGCTTGATTCTACCAACCAGGATCTTGGTAAGGATCTTGTAGAAGGTATTGCAAAGGCTGATGGGCCTAAAATCCAAAATAGAGGTAGGATTGTCATGCTTTGGGACAAGCACAATGTAGGTTTTATTATGCTATCTGAGGAGGCACCCAGTCCTAAAGAAATCTCTAGCAGCATGGGTAACATCAGTCCCCACAATGTCCCAATATTCCTGAAAGAACATCGGAGGAAACCCATCCCGCTCAGGGGCTTTGTAAGCTCCCATAGCGAAGACCGCATTCTTGACCTCCTCATTAGAGACCCACTTCGTAAGCATGTCATTATCACTAAGAGTTATAGCACTTTGGATGTGGTCCAGGAGTTGGTTTTGGATGTTGTTCAGGCATATAGGACCCTCATTAGAGTACAACCCCTTAAAGTAGTTAACTGCAACCTGATTGATTTTATTATTCTCCTTGACTTTGTTCCCTTCCTTCATCCATAATAGTAGTGATGGTATTTCTTCTTTTATGGATGCTAGTAGACCTATGGAAGAAGGCCGTGTTCCTATCACCTTTTGCAAGCCGCTGAATTCTAGATCTTTTCTTCTAGTAGATTTCTTCTTTTTCCAGGGTTTCTTGCCACTTGTGTCTAGTCAACTCCTCCACTTGAATCTAGGGCGGATAGCTTCCAGAAGCCAATTGGGCCTGGAGGGACTCTAAGGTTTTAGACAGTTCCTTTTTCTATTTATGAAAGTCTCTAAAATTATGTTTGTTCAACCCTTTAACCTCCCTTCTAATAATTTCAAGATTTTGGGCTATTCTGAACATGGCCGCACCCCTGATATTAGTCTTCTACCATAATTTCACTTGATCTCTAAAGGATGGGTGAGAACACCACATAATTTCAAATCTAAATGGGGTTGGGCTGACTTTAGGGGCGTCATGCCAGCAGAGAAGGAGGGGTTATGATCTGATGTAGTTCTAGGGAGGGAAGACAAGGAAGAGTTCAGACAAAGGTTCCATGAAGAGGTGGCCAGGACCTGATCCAGCCTCACCTGGATGAGATGAATACCCTTCCTATTATTGGTCCAAGTGAAGGCGTTTCCTTTTAGAGTGATGTCAAGAAGACCTGTGGAAGAGATAAAATCAGCCAGCTCCCCCATGCTATCAAAGTAATCCATTAGTTGGCCACACTTTTCTGAGGGATAAAGGGGGGTGTTAAAGTCACTGACCAGCAAAAAATTCATAGAATAGTCCTGATCTAGCCGATGGCCAAGATCAACCCACAGGGAAGCTCTACCAGACCGGGTATTAGGAGCATAAATATTAAAAGTGATCCATTCAGTTCCATTCTTCCTGAAGGTGACATCAAGGAAGTTAGGGGAAGAAGTAGCCAATTGACCAGTTATCTTATTGGGGTTCCAGAGCATAGCAATTCCATTAGACGATCCCACAACTTCAGAGTAAAGGAAAGCAACACCCAGCCAAAGATTGGGCATAAGGATAGTGAAATTACTAGCAGACATCTTAACCTCTTGTAAGAGTAGAACATCAAGCTTATGATAAAAAATGTAATGTTTGACAACATTTTGTTTAAGGGAGCTGTTCAAGCCCCTCACATTCCAAGAAAGACAAATCATTTCTTACTTTTGAAACTAGATTCCAGAGTTTGCTGCTTACCTGCTACAACATCCCAAATGGTCTGTCTCGATCTCCTTGCACTGTCTAAAGGCCTTCCCGTGGGTGTTTCCATTCCCACATCAGCATTTTTTGGCTTGGTTTTTTTTCTCTATGTTTTCCATTCCCCATCATCATCCTCCAAACCATCAAGGGAGCTGGAGGAGTTCTTCTTCACAAGCTTTGGGAGGGGTTTAGCATCTGGCTTTGGACATTTTAATTCTAGAGCAACCACAATGGGAGGCTATTCAACCTCAATAAGATTAGTCATCTCCCTCTCTGGAGGGGGCATCAGGGGGATCTTTATTGGCTCCACCACTAGCTAGAGAATTGGTTCCTCTGTAGTCTAGAGATTAGGAGAACCAAGACCAAGGCTCCCAGCTTCCATCTCCTAGGGGGGACAATCTCACCTTCCTCCAGAGCCAGATCTTCAATTGCTAGGGTTTCCCTTTCATTAGCCACTGAGGGTGGCCTAGTCTCCACCTTTTCCTCTTCACCTATGGGGGGTGGACCCTCAGCCATTCCTTTATCCTTGTTCCCTTTTTTAGTTCCCAACTTGGAGGATGTGCAAGTGTCACTAGAGTGGCCTCTGCTATCACAATTTTGGCAGAACAGGGTAGCATTCTCATATACCAACGCTTGGGTCCATCTACCTAGTTTAGATTTCAAAATGACAAAGTTGGGTAGGGTTTTATTTAGAGTGACATTCAAACAGAATCTAGCAAACACTAGCCTAGATTTAGAATGGGTCACCTGGTCCATTGTGATGAATGAGCCAAAGGAGTCACCTATCCATTAGAAAACTTGCTCGTCCCAATATTCGAGCGGGAGGCCAAGGAGATGGACCCAAACCAGGGCCATTCTTGTTAGTTCTGTCACCAGATTGAATCCGAGTTTCCATTTCACAAGGGCCGGGAAGTGCTTTCTATAAACCCATGAACCCGAAAAAACACAGGACAGGTCCTGTAGAGTGGTAAACTTAAATAGAAAAAGTTCTCCCAGCATAGTAGAAACTAGGACAAAACCTTTGATCTTCCACTGGTTAGACACCCATTTTCTTACCATTTCGATGGTAGGTTGAAAGTTAAAGAATAAACCAACCAGGGCCAACTAAAAATCCACCATCGTTCTATTCACCACTAAGTCTAGAAGTGATAGTTCAACACCTTCCTCAGTCTAAATGAAGTCCACCAATAGATCCTCCAAAGATTGGTGAGCTTCTCCCACAAGATGGAAATGTTATCTAAAAAGAATCATGGTAAATATGGAAAGATCGATTCTTTAGAAAATATATTACACAAAAATTGAACAACATAACATTGACATGACATAGTTTATTTTTGAATATACATATATACATAAACATATGATTATATATGTTGAATATTCTAAGTAAACTACTATCTTAAGCAATCTTCAAAGTGAGAACAATTATACTTTGAGTTTCTTGCCCAGCAAAAGTAAATGTTTTGATACTTAGATCAAAGACAAACTCACCATCGTTATATACAATAGCTTTGACTTCTCCTATAGCACTATTAACCAGCCCTGTCTGGACACATAAATTACTACATAGCATAACTTGTTGTTCTATACATAAAAGAATGTGAGATTGAAGTTGTAGTTCATCTACATTTGAACTTTCAAAATCTTTTTGTTGTTCTTTTATTGAAAGAGGCACAAGTTGATGTAGAGATAATAACATTTGCTTATTATGAAGACCCACCATTTCATTTGTTGCAAACAGGTATACTTTAGAATGAAACTCTTCTTGACAACAGAATTGTACTTGAACATCTATGTTCCCAATTTGGTGAAAGTATGCCTCTAAAGTGATTACTATATTTTATATATCTCTACATTTACTAAGATATGAAAATGTTATCTAAAAAGAATCATGGTAAATATGGAAAGATCGATTCTTTAGAAAATATATTACACAAAAATTGAACAACATAACATTGACATGACACGGTTTATTGTCGAATATACATATATACATAGACATATGATTACATATGTTGAATATTTTAAGTAAACTACTGTCTTAAGCAATCTTCAAAGTGAGAACAATTATGCTTTGAGTTTCTTGCCCACCAAAAGTAGATGTTTTGATACATAGATCAAAGAAAAACTTAGAACCATAAAGATTATCCAAAAGTTGTTTGTCTACACTGGGTTCAGCAAGCAGCAGCTGAAAATCTCCTGCATCCACACCCAATAAAGTATTTGTAGGGCCTTCAAAGGTAGTAACATTGTGAAGCTTGCCTAATGGATTATGCAAATCCATATTAAGCATGTAGCTGAAATCACACATTGGAATATGAACACAACATTTAGGACATTCATATTTCCCAGTATGATTCTGAACAACTTTTTTTTTACATTTTTTGCCATCAATGATTCATGGACATGAAAGATAATAAAAGTTATCCACATCAAGTCTAGAAAATTGTGCTATTACACAAACAGGAATCATGGAATGGAAGTCTTTTGTATAGATGGTAGACATTGGCTGTTGATTTATAAATCTGGCAAGTATTGTTGGCTCTTTAGTCAGAGAAATAGAAGACTGATCTTCTCCTATTGCTGTAGATCATGTCAAAAGAGCAACAGCCTCAGTTAAAATTGGATTGATAAGAACATTGGTTGAAAAAATAGTATCCAATGACTTACCAGACCATGAAAGCAAACAAGAAGATTTAATTAAAACAATAATTGTCTTACATTCCCTAAATAAATTCAAAATTTGTTGTCCTTCATTCTCACAATGATGTCCCCATAGAGTCACTTCAATAGAGTAGCCAGAGATATCTTTGATACGCATATTACATTTTTTTATTTCTGTACCATTTTTTTTCTAATGGTACTTAATGTATTGATAGAAACAACAATTCCAATCACATCCACTAGTGAATTAATAGGAAAAGTTTCAAGAGATTCAATACTCTTCATATGGAAATCATTTTTGGGAACTGCAAACTGAACACATGTGGAAGGTATGATTCTTGACGAACTCTGAAGGACTATTTCATAGGGATTGGTTGACTATTGAATCTTGAATTTGCAACTTTTACTGAACTGTTAGAAATCAAATAAAGATTATTTGATTGAATAATTTCAAAAAAATTATCAACCAATTCATTGAAACAAGTTATATGTATACCAGTTCCTTCTTTGTCTATGAAGTCAAATCCGAATACTTTACCCTCTTTAGACATTTTTGTGAAACAATGGATAGGTGATTTTTGTAAAGCACGACCCTCAATAGTCCATAATTTGTGGTATAGAGTGAGCAGTTTTATGCCAATTGTGTTACCTGAAGAAGCATCTAAAACTCCATGATTGCTAGATGATGCTATCTATTTAGTACCTTGTACTATAGGTACTAGACACCCAATAATTTCTTCATGATTTGATACTATATTTAAATTATCAATTAGAATAGCACTATAAACAGAAACAAAATAGACATTTAATAAACTTTTATAATCAAATTTGCATAAGAACAATAAAATATAGTAAAATAATTGGCATACATGTAATTGTGGAGTTGCTTGCAAGAGTATTATTTGATGCAAACATTGGAACCTTTAACTAAAGCCTCCTCCACTACAAGGGTGTTAAATTGTTTGAGCAAAAGGGCAAAGTGTGTATGCACACCATCAGAAAGTTCCAGATGATATTTTGTACT
Organism: Chamaecyparis obtusa; assembly: GCA_027943335.1. Taxonomy (NCBI): domain Eukaryota; kingdom Viridiplantae; phylum Streptophyta; class Pinopsida; order Cupressales; family Cupressaceae; genus Chamaecyparis; species Chamaecyparis obtusa. The sequence goes on along the minus strand of BSBK01013819.1, from coordinate 29,381 downwards.
CACAGTATGATGTTGTTCAATAGAATGTAATGAAACAATTTGAAAACATGGTTCTTTGATGGAAATACCATCCATTATTTGACTAATTGCTCTTTGTGTTAATAAGGCCATTTTTGTTACTTATTTAATGGCAGATAATATGATGTCAGTAATCAAAAGTATATCATAAACATATACACTATATTTCTCAGTGATGCATTGTTGAAACAAAAATGTACATATCATTTTGTGATACAAACAATTTGTTCGATGATCAAATCTAAGAAATGAACAAAATACACAATCCTAAAAATATAACTTAAAACAACCTGTGATAACAATGCCTCCATAATGATGAACTTGAAATGTCTCGATGGTCAGGTGAATGTATATATTGAAATCTGTATAAACGTTTCTATAAAATATGTTACTGGTTTAGAAAAGGATTAGCAAAACAATTCTTATATAGGCTATGATGACGGTCAATGAAGGCAGTCATCTCAAACACCAAAAGAAAAAAACTTTTATCAACCAAACTATCTAACATTGAATGCAATTTAATGCATTTGCAACAACTATCAAGTATACAAGTAAAAACTGCAAATACAACAAGGACATGTAGTAATTGAGTAGCAATAAATAGTTGTTCAGAATCGTAAAATGGGTATTTACATCGATATCGAAAAGTCATAGATATTTAAACATAACAAATACCGCAATACATAGTGAAAAAAAAAATTATTCACAGATTATAAAAAAGATCGTTTTAATTTTTTGCACTGTAAACCATTATGACAAAGTACGCCTGCATATATTATGAAGTAGAACATGTCTTCAGATCAATCCAGAAGTCTTTTTATTTAATGTATACAATTATATCTATCGTAAAATTTGACATGCAATTGTTGATAGATATTAAATGGTAATAAATTCGAAGAGGAATGCGTATGGTATTTCCTTTCTTCTTATAATTTTAATAATAGCCAATGACTACAATGAATAATTTACATGTTGGCCCTCTTATTTTTTGTATATAAGTTGTAAATGTCAGATATAGTATTGATCTACATATATATCCGATGATGGAAAACATTGCATCAAAAACAAATATTTTACTATCTACAAGTTGGAAGAGTAATAATTTGTAAAATCATGGACATTGCTCATTTGATTTATATGATATTCATTGCTAATTGCAATCTTTTGTTTTAAGGTGTTTTCCTTAATGACCACTAAATGAAAGCGGGTTTCAAAAGTTTTAAATACTAAATCCGATGCTATTTCATTACAGATTGTGACATAGTTAAGGGGAAAATGTTTTTTTGCATCAGTTATTGATGAAGTTTGAAACTGGCCCATCGATCTTGTGTAGATTAGAATCCAATGGGTGGCGCATGTTTGCAAGGGACAATCAGAATCTTTGTGAACATACGACAACCGTTCTTTCAAGATGCATCGACGATCAACCTTGCATTGCAGTACTGATGACCTAGTTAACAGCTTCGATGGAATACAATGGTTAGATGCTTCGTCTAATAGGTAATATTATTTCCTTTTCCACAATCGGCATAAAGGGAGACATAGTGGCCTTGATAATAGATCAACAGTCATTGCATGTTCGCAAAGGTTGCTAAGATGCTTAACGGAGACACGACAATCGTTAGATCTGTCATTCACTATTGATCCTATAAGTTATTGGAGACTATGACAGCTAACACATCATCATTTGACGCAAGCGCCCACCTGTCATTCAACCATTCTCCTCCCATTCATGATATGTTTGTGATTTAGCCAATTTAATTGGCAGACTTCCACACCAAGGTTATCTCCACTTCTCCATATGAGTTCTCTAAGTGGCAGACAAAGCGGGTTTCAAAAGTTGTAAATATTAAATCAGATGCTATTTCATCACAGATTGTGACATAGTTAATGGGGAAATTCTATTTTGCACCAGTTATTGGTGAAGCTTGAAACTGGCCCTGTGATCTTTTGTATAAAAGAATCTAATGGATGGTGCATGTTCGCAAGGAAAAATCATGTTCTCTGTGAATATACGATTCAAGATGCATCGATGGTGAACCTTGCATCGTAGTACCGATGACCCAGTTAACAACTTCGATGGAATAGAATCATTAGATGCTCAATCTACAGTCAATATTATATCCTTTTCCACAGTCGACATAAAGGAAGACATCATGGCCTCGATAATAGATCAACGGTCACCGCATGATCGCAACAGTTGCTAAGATTCTTTGCGGAGACATGACAATCATTAGATCTGTCATTCGTAGTTGATACCATAAGTTACTAGAAACTATGACAATTGACACATCATCATTTGATGCAAGCATGTACCTGTCATTCAGCCATTCTCCTCTCATTCGCGATATGTTTGTGATTTAGCCAATTTAATTAGGAGATCTCAACACCAAGGTTATCTCCACTTCTCCATATGTGTTCTATAACCGGCAGACTATTTTGACATTAACTGAATAAACTCTACACCACATCTCTAAATGTATCCTTCGCCACCATGTTAAACTACCATAGAGGAGGATCGAAGGAAAAATTAGGTTCTTTGTGAATATAGGATTCAAGATGCATCAACGATGAACCTTGCATCGCAGTACCGATGACCCAATTAATAGCTTCGATGGAAAACAATCCTTAGATGCTCCATCTACAGTCAATATTATATCCTTTTCCACAGTCAACATAAAGGAAGACATCGTGGCCTCGATAATAGATCAATGGTCACCGCATGATCGCAAGGGTTGCTAAGATTCTTTGCAGAGACACGACAATCGTTAGATCTGTCATTCGCAGTTGATACCATAAGTTATTGGAAACTGTGACAGTTGACACATCATCATTTGACACAAGCACGTGCCTGTCATTCAGCCATTCTCCTCCCATTCGCGATATGTTTGCAATTTAGCCAATTTAATTGGGAGATGTTGACACCAAGGTTATCTCCACTTCTGTTTTGTAACCGGCAGACTATTTCGACATTAACTGAATAAACTCTACACCACATCTCTAAATGTATCCTTCGCCATCGTGTTAAACTATTGTACAGTAGGATCGAAGTACCACCTCTGACGAATATGTCAAAGCTGCAAAAAAGTAAAATAGACAGGAACGAACAAATAAGCAATGAGTGTCTTGTAAACCGCAAGCCTAACTCCGATTCCTGATGAGTTAAATCATAACCTTGCAGTCTGTTCACACACCACAAACGTTACATTTTATGGTCTTTTCAAAAACCGTGGACGATCCCGATCATTTCAATCGTCTTGCATGCTTACGGATCATTCAACGGCCGTAGATCGGTTTAACCTAGGGGGATGGGTTTCATATAAAAAACGCCTTCGTCGTAAATATATTTCGAGAGACCATCAAATTTCAAACTAAGACTTCGTGCCCAGCTACTCAAGCAGGTCGTAATAAAAATAAATAATGTGTACCAGAAATTTACACCTGCGAATTTATAACAACGGTCAATATTTCTTTTAACCACGATTTTCAATAGGCGAACGAGTAAGGTCGTAGTGGCAATCGTTGTAGCCTGTGGGTCAACAGCTAATTGATTGTTCTTTGGGCCTCTTTGTTCGTCGCCGCTAGTTTAAAAGTTCCCCTATGCACATTCCCACATAACGCAACTCCCAAAACGTTTGAGGTGATTACTTTCCTGTCCAAAATGAAGCTTTCGCCCACCATCTCCCCTTGTCGGAGAGTTACTAAGTTTGTGTCTTCGGCCACTCTATGTTTGTGTTTGTATGGGATACCATTGCTGATGAGCACTGCCTACGGCCTCTCTGAACAAGGCGACGTTCTTTTACAGATAAAAGAGTCGTTACAGGGAGGTGGAGCCACAGATTCTCTGCCAGACTGGTCCAACACCTCTGATTTCTGTACCTGGCAAGGCGTCAAATGCTCATCGACATCAGCATCGCGCAACGTCATTTCACTTGCTCTTCCCAGTAGAAACCTATCCGGTCGTCTCTCTCCTATGATTGGTAAGCTTGGCTGGTTGGAAGAGCTGGATCTTTCTGCAAACAGATTTAATGGTCACGTCCCTCCTGAATTGGGGAATTGCACCCGCCTTCGGCATCTCAATCTCTCTAATAACTTTTCAGTGGTGTCATCCCCTCAACTTTGGTTAACTGCAGCTTCCTTACTTTTCTTGACCTCGGTTCTAATAATATATCTGGTCTCATTCTTCCGGAGCTGGGGGAGTTGTCAAATCTGTCTGAGATTCGTTTACATGCTAACAATCTCTCTGGAGCAGTGCCTGCCTCTCTTGGCAAGCTTTCGAATCTTCAAGTTTTAAGGGCAGGGTATGGTAACTGCTTTACGAGCTCCTTACCACCGGAAATTGGGAACTGCACCAAGCTGAGGTGTATTAGCTTTGCCTCCTCTAATCTGAATGGCACAATTCCATGGGAAATTGGTAAATTGCGAAAGCTGGAAGAGCTAGATCTATTTGATAACCAACTCACTGGTTTTATCCCTTCAAGCATTGGGAATTGCAGTTTTCTGCGACTGTTTGCAGTTTATGAAAATAATTTACAAGGCCCCATTCCAAAAGAGCTCGGCCTTCTCAAGCACCTCCAGATTCTATGGTTGTACGAGAATTTTCTTTCAGGGCTTCTTCCCGCTGAGTTGGGCAACATGTCAATGCTACGAGAGATAGACGTGTACTCCAACAATCTTGTTGGAAGCATACCGGGAGAAATCGGTAGGTTGAAAAGTTTGAGTTATTTAAGCCTTTCCACTAACAGGTTTTCTAGCAGGCTTCCTGCATCATTGGCAAATCTTACAAGCTTACAAACATTAGATTTACAAGCAAACCAGTTCAGCGGCACCTTGCCTGAGGGAATTGGTTTTCTACCAAATCTTACAGAGCTGTTCATCAGCAAAAACAGATTGGAAGGTCAGTTGCCTACATCCCTCGGAAATTTCAGCGATCTGGAGAACTTGGATGCGTATTCCAATAGACTAAGCGGAGAGTATCCTCCTGGACTATGCAAGGCCAAGCAACTCTCGAAATTGGTTGTTTTTAACAATTCTCTGGTAGGAAATATTACCTCACTTTTGAAGGATTGTGTTTCATTGAGAAGAGTTCGGCTTCAAAATAACCACTTCACAGGCTACATTCCTTCGGAAATCTCAAAGTTGTCTAGTCTGGCTTACCTGGAGCTGTCCTTCAACAAACTTCATGGAGAAATACCAGCCGAGGTAGGCCAACTCCGGAACCTCTCTAATCTCATTCTTTGTGGGAATTATTTATCTGGAGCTATTCCTCCTCAAATTGGGGATCTCACAAACCTGGGCAGGCTCAATTTGAGCAACAACAAACTCAGTGGAAATATTCCTCCTCAAGTCGGAAGTCTCATGAGATTAGAAGATCTAGATCTCAGTCGGAACTCTTTTGAAGGTCCTATTCCTCAACATCTCGGCACCAATTTTTCTAACCTGCTCATCTTGAAGTCAAGCTTCAACAATTTGACCGGAACTATTCCGGCCTCTCTGGGAGATTGCTCAAGTTTGATAGAGTTAGACTTATCTCGAAACCGACTTGAGGGATCAATTCCAAGGGAAATAGGAAAGCTGGTGCATCTATCAACTGGGTTGGATCTCAGTAGGAACAGGCTATCTGGTTCTCTTCCGCCGGAGATTGCAAATCTGGTCTTGCTTGAATCATTAGACGTCTCCTTTAACCAACTGTCTGGTCAGATTCCACCTGCTTTTTCAGGCTTGGAACTTCTTTCCAAATTCAATTTCTCATTCAATCGATTCACGAGCCGAATTCTTTCCCTGAAAGCTTTATCAGAGGGTGCCGCAAGCGCCTTTGTTGGTAACGATGCTTGGAAACTAGGAATAGCACTGGCAATAACAAGAGTTTGGAGACAGGCAGCATAGTTGGAATTGTTATTGCCGGATTGGCTACTGTTTTGTTTGTCATAATAGGTCTTGTGTATTACCGGAGCAGGAGCAAGGTGATTGAACAAGGTGAAGAATTGAACGAAGAAGAGGACATCCTTACTGGATCATTCCCCAATGTCGAGGTGGATGTCGCCGGAGGCCATAAACACAGGATTACATATCAGGAAATTTTGAGCGCCACGGAGGACTTCAGTGATAATTATCTAATCGGCTCTGGTAGCTTTGGTAGAGTGTACAAGGTCCTTCTGACGGAAGCTGAGATAAGCCTGGCAATTGCAGCAAAGGTGTTGAGATTGCAGGAGGAAGGGAGAAGAAGTTTGATGAGAGAAATAGAAGCTCTCAAGTTTGTGCGCCACAGAAACATTGTGCGCTTTCTTGGGTTCGTGTTTGGGGGCAGCATCAACGAGGACATTCTGCTCTTGGAATACATGGCAAAGGGTTCATTGGGGGAAGCACTAAAATCACAAAACCTGGGGTGGAAGATTCGATTTAATATAGGTTTGGGAGTGGCGCAGGCTCTCAAATATTTGCATCACGACTGCACACCTCCAATTGTACACCGTGACCTTAAATCGACCAACATTTTGCTGGACGATGAGTACGTCGCGCATGTGGCTGACTTCGGCCTTGCAAAATTGATGTATCCAGAAGGCGAAAGCAATACGTCCGTTTATGCTGGCAGTCATGGCTATATGGCTCCAGGTCCACATACTTTTTCACACGGTTTTATCTTCTCAGTTTTCGAGGGTTTTCTTCTTTAATAAATTCGTGGATTTTTAATATTAATAAATATATGTGGGTTATTTCATTGTAGAATGCGGCTATGGAGTTAGGTCTTCCCCGAAGCAAGATGTATTCAGCTTTGGAGTTGTGCTGCTGGAGCTTGTCACTGGCAAAGCAGCTGTCGTGGATGCGGAAGAGGGAGGAGGAGAGAGCAGAGGATTGGCTGAGTGGGCTGCAATCATGAAAAAGAATAAGGCCGACGTTGTCCAGGATTTGCTAGATCCAGATCTTCTAAATGATTACGAAAAATGGGGAGATGAGATTGAAAACGTGTTTGAGATTTCCCTGCAGTGCACTCGACCATCGCCAAAGGAGAGGCCATCCATGCGAAGAGTAGTGGACTCGCTTTCTTCTCCATCCCCACTGGTACTTGAACATGCCTCTTTAAATACTTATTAATTAAATCTCTATGTCAGACACTGTGCACTACACATAAAATCACAGGTTAGGCGTCAATATCTCATAGTTAGTACTTTAGGCAGATAGCTATCTATCTGTGCATTCTGATTAGCTTATTTTCATCTTATCAGTTTGTTAAAATGAAGAATCGTTTGTATTAACTCAACTTTATTATTCCTGTCAACTATTCGTATGTTGTTGACAGTAATTTATAAGATGATCTTGTTGAACTTATCGAGCATATTAATGATCTTGATTACTTTTACATTATAATATCAAGGATTCTTGTCAAGAATAACTCAATGATGATTATGATGCTTTATTAAATGATTTATTATTTTTTAGAGACTTTTAGTTGCTAATCATAATTTTCTTGAAGGTAGATATTTTTCTTAGTTTGATAAATCTTTATTATTGTATTTTACTTTTAATTCTCTAGTTAATGATTTGAATGAATAATTTTTTACATAATATATAATGTTATACTCTCTCAAAATGTATTTCTAGATAGAACATATCAACAAATATTAATTTACTACTAGATATAATTCATTTGAAGTTATAGGTTAAAGAAATGAAAAATAGGTAAAAGAATAAAATATAAATTTTCGTAAACTTAACTTTCCTAGTAACACAAGTAATCATAATTCAACACCTTACAAAAGATATAAAAAGAAGTATGAGATCATTCAATAAATGTAAAATTATCAAGTTAAAACATATATATGACACATGATTTATACATCAACATTTTGTAGAGAAATAATTAAGAAAAAATTATATAGGATCCATTGTAATCTCTATTTAACAACATTTTAATCTCTACTTAACAGTATCTACGATTCATTCTTTTAGACAAAAACAATCATGATATATGTTTTGATAATAGCAATAAAGAAAATGGTTAAGGAATTTTTACGCTTATATCATGATCGAATATATATGATTCACTATTATGCAATCTCTTGTGGATAATGGATCTACTCTAATCATTTATATTATAGACTACTCAGTCAATTAAAATTTCATGATATTCCTTAAATTTAATTACCAAATATAATTAATGTATGTTTCAATAGAAAATCTAATGCATCTTTTGGTACTATTGTAACTTCAATGGAAATTGCTACTTATTGTAGTATCTTGACTTTTATTTTCATAATATACAATAATTTTATAGTAATTATGGATAATTATTAATGGAAATTGCTATTATCTAGTTGTTGTTGAATCTTTGTCCTTCTATCGTTGAGGGCAACTTTCTATTTTTTGGGTTCCTAGTTTAATGCCTATCCTTAGATAGTTTTTTCTAAAAATCATTTTGGGTCTATTAAAAACTTATTTGTTCTATAATAAAAAAAATAATGATGCAATATATGTAATTTTATTTTGGTTATGATTTATGGATTAGGCTATTGATGACAAATTGAGTGTAGTTATGATATTATTGAAGTTGAGAAAATAGTGGAGGTACACATGTCTAGCTTCTTGTTTGTAAATGGTATGAGAGAATCAATACACACACCATGAAATCATTCATATAGTTGCATTAAATTTTAATATTGTTCACATGATCTATGAAGTCAAAAGTTGATAAATTTAACAGTTATGGTAGTTTAATATATAGTCTAATTTTAAAGGTGTCATTGATGTATTAGCTTTTTAATAAATAATTTTATTATTTGAAAACCATATTATTTATTTACTTGATAAGATATATGTGTGTATACAAACTTTTATTACTAATATATATAAACTTTATATTTTATTTGAAAGGTGTCTAATAAATATTATTTTTTACTATGTTAAAAACAAGTTTTGAAGGGACTCGAAACCCTTTAACAAAAGAGAAGTACATATTTATCAATACACACAATTGTAAGACAAATGTAGGCTTCACATGCCAAAACTAAAAGATAGGGAAAATGGTAGCCAAAATCTAGCAGACAGATAATCAAAAGAAATTTGAATAGAAAAAGCAATGACAAAAATGGAACAAATTAAGCCAGGTTCTTGAGAACCTCCGTAACCTCTACCTCTAGCTTATTCATATCCAACGCAGGATTTTTCAAGTCCTTGAGCTTCGAAGTGGAATTCTTAGCTTTTTTTAAAGATTTCCCTTGGTCCTCTTACTAGGTCCATAAGTATCTTGACCTTTTTATCAATCCAGCTCCATGATTAGCTTCTCTTGATGCACCTTATCTAGTGTCTCCACCAGCCCATTCATAGTTTCCATTTCGGTTTCTATGCTCTTGGGGCTCTAATTAATGATAGTATGAAGGATTTCCTTCACACTGTTGTTCGTTTCTTCCAACTGAGACATTATCTAATAAATATTGTATATAACTTAATTTTTTTATTTTAAACATATTTAATAAATATTGTAGAAGGGGTTGTATAGTAGTCAGCTTCACCAACCTAATGTTTTGTTTTCAATGACCAAACATTTTTCTTTGGCATTCATTTCTTTGAGCATGTAAAAGCATTATGCACATGATTAAGATTTTCAAACTCAACAATTTTTTACAACACATGCCTGGGACACATGGCCTTATGGTAGGACTTGAAGGATTTATCAGTAAACTATTGTGAAAAATATCTACCCATGCACGATGCATGTCAAAGTTATCCAATATTTTAAATAACATTGACTTGTATGGTATGTGATCAAAGATTTAGATAAAATACATTGTGGAACTAATTTTGAAAGAAATGGGACATTTTCATGTGGCAAAAGTAGATCGCATGTTGCAAAGGGAGTTAGTAATTTATCCTCTTGTGATGGTCATTCAGTCAAGGAAAGCACAGTTGGTATTCATCCCACTAGCATAATGGAAACTAATTTAAAAATCTTCAACATGGAGGTAGTTACAATCATTTTCATGATTAATGAGCATGTTTCTAGCATGCATGTAATGCCCCCATAGGTAACCCAGGGAGGTCAAGACATCTAACCACTAAAATATGTGAGTAATTTATTTTTGTTAACTAATGTGATATACATCATTACACTTCTTATTTCTAAAACATAAATAAGCACTTATTTTTACAACACTAGAATGCAAGATTATAGACCAACCTAAGTCCTCACAGGTTCCCTAACGTCACTACTAAAGAAATATTATCTGACCTATTAACATTCTTTAAGATATGTACATTGAATTATGAGTTTTATTTATTTATGTTCATTTTAATGTAGCAAGGTAAATGTTCATATCTCATTCAAACATAAATCATAATTATTCAACTTATTAATTAATGTTGTTAATTCATAATTAATCATGAATTTCATACACAACTACTATTATATCCTTCATATCACTCTCATTTAAGCATAATGGTGAGATATTAACATTCATTAATGTATTCATTACCCTGTGGAGTTCATTAATCTATATTTATTTTAGTGCACCAAAGTATTCATTCTTTTTTTTATAAATCAATCATCTACCATTACTAATAAAGTCACCATCTCAATCCATTAATTCATATCTATCTATTTATCAAAAGTCCAACTTACCAAGAAAATAGTTAAGAATAAGTTGTGTGAGCTTATCAAAGCTAAGGGGATGGAAGAGGATTGAAATTGTCTAAAGTTGAGGATATTGAATTGAATTTCACATGAAACATTATATCCTAAAAATTTTCCAATCATCTCGGGTTGATAGTGTACCTTATGGGGCAGTAGACATAGCTTACAAAATTGTCAAGAAGGACATGAATATTGATTTGTGTGAGATATTGTTGAAACAGTTAGATGACAACATGAGCACCATAAGGAAAGAAAATACAAATGCATTAAAGTTTGGATCCCTGTTGGTATGTATTTTCTTCTACTTCCAAAATTCATTTCCTACAATCGGTGAAGTTACATAGAAAGCAGATAAACCCATTTTTTATCAGATTACTAAATTTATTCAAGGCATGAGTGATAATTTTAATGTAATTATGGATGATTACTTTAGTAAGTTTGAATCTAGAATGCATAAGAGATACAAAATTCCACCTCATTTAGTGGAAGAATAAAAGGATGAATTATGTTTTGAGTTGATATTGATGTTTGTATCATAAGGGTTATGGAGCCTAGAACTAAGTGGTTACCACCTTTGGGTTATGAAATGAATATAGATGCATCCACTATTCAAATAAAAGGATTATTGGTGAAATCGGTTGATAGAAGCTTAGCTCGGTATGGAACATATGAAGAAGTTAAGGAGAGAATAAGGGTAGGTATATTGATACCTAAATAAATCAGGAAGACAACTAAAATGATAAGTACATTATCTAAATGTTTAGGCATTTTTTATGTTGAAGATGAAGAAGTTCCCGAGCCTTCAGTGAAAGAAGGGAAAAATATAAAAGTAAAGAAAGAAACCCCTAGCCCAACTATTGTAAGACCATCTAAAAGGTCTACTTCTACATCACGAGGGATGGAGAAAGCATAATTTGAACCTGTGAAGACAAAAATCTATGTCAGCTCGAAACCAAGGCTACTGGAAGAGAAAGATAAAATTAAAATTGAAAAATGAGAGTGATAATGAGTCGGATGACTTATCACAATTTAAGATTGCACCAAGTAAGAAGGTGAAAAGTCTTGATGAGTTTCTCAAGACACTAGAAAGATATGGTGGACATTCATTCATGAAATAATTGAAGCATGACATAAGGACTGGTGATGAGAAGAATAAGATTGAAGAAATTTTCATTGCCACACTACATAAGTTTATAACCACACCAGTTGAAGTGGTACACAATCTTGATAAATAAGTCTATTAGAAAATTGATGCAAAATGGAAGTACGCTCTTGCAACAAAAAATGAAATGAGAGAAAGGTCCCTTGCAATCATTGTCCTCCCAGACCTATCAAAGAGGAATAAAAGATACTTTAAATTAATATTAAAAAATATTTCTAGTAAATTGTAGGGCATTGAGTATCATGGTCGGTCAATTGGAAGAAGTACAAAAAGGCACCAATGATCTTTCAAGAAAGATATTTTCTATAGATCAACAGACTATTGAAGGAGTTAAAGACCAAGAAGATAAATCCAAAATATTTGAGTTGATAACAAATCATGAAGAATTAATAATTGAAGATATCATTGAAAAAGATCCAGATGAAAGAGTCAAAGATGATGAAGATGTCATGGCAACCAAGGCCATAGAGATAGAAACTATAGATGTAGATGATTCTACCAAGGTCAGATTGTTGGCAGAAGATCCTATCATTGTTCAAGTATTGAATTTTCCTAAGATAGAGGTAGTAGGAGATGCACCTACCGAAGGTGAGATACCTACTAATCTTGCACAAGATATTGAACCAAAGGAAACTAAGAGGACTACAGAAACCAAATATACTCAAGGTTAGAATGAAGAGTCACTGACCCCCACCAAGACTACTAGACAAAAACATGAATAAGAAAAAGAGAAAGAAAAGGTAGAAGAGAAGAAACATGAAAAAAAGAGAAGGAAGAAATAAAACAAGAAGTGCTGAATAAAGAAAAAGAAGATAAAACTAAGGAAATGTCCACTGAATCAGATGGAAAGAAGGCATCTAGTTCTAAGGGACAATCAACGAAGGGAAAATATGAGAAAAAGGTTGACATAAGTGAGGTAATTGTAATACTGAAGGTTGATTACTTAACCATGAGCCCTAAGGAACTCTCTAAGTTCAAAGATTTGTTGAAAAGGAAAGTTGCTCAAGATAATCTCATAGCTAAGAAGAAAAAAATAGATGTGTTGGAGTAAGTAAAAATAATTTTGAATGAGATTTTATCTGAGGCACCAATCAATGAAAAATAAGATATATACAATCAGTTGAAAGAACTTGTCATCCAGATCAATCATCTAGGAATTGATACTAATGGATTTATGCTAAAATTTCATAAGAAGGAGATGAAGACAAAGGTGATTGAAGAAGGTCTTTAATTAGTTTCTTTAGACAATGTAACTTTTTCAGAGTTAATAAATAAATTGGAAAAAGAACTGCAATCCATTCTTTTATTGTTTCAAAATATTTGTATAATATGTGATTTTACAAAGGAGATAAAAGAAAAAGATAGTAATATGAAAAAAGAGCTCACCGAGCAATTGTCTAAGATTTCCACCAAGCCTAAATCTATAATAGAATACTATGAGAGGTTGAAGAAATTTTTTGGGAGTGCAATTTGAGTTGAGAAAGGAGGAGAATCAGATCAAGATGGATCTACTAGAACTCCAAACTATTTTTCTACCAAACATAGAACCACTACAAAGACATATTCAAAAGGCTAAAGACTTAGTTAGCACGCTGGATGTAAGTGCTATGGACAATATGGTAAGTCTTACAGTAGATATATATGCTTGTAAATAATAGTTCTGTAAACACTTGAGGATACCTAGGAGGCATCAATCAAGGACGTACAAGATAAGTACAAAACCATTTTTGATAAGATCCCCACACCAAATAATTGGTAAGTTAATATGTTTTGGCATTTTTTTCAAAAAAGGGGGAATAGATATATAAGGGAGAATATATAAGTATGTAGAAAGGGGAAATATTATGTATATAATATGTATATAGTATGGATATGTACTAGGGATATTACTTTAGAGGGAGTAATATGTTTACTGAGGAAGAAGAATAGACAAGGAATTTTTTTAAATTTTGTTGATTACTTTGAGGTTTTTAACAAACATACCAAACTAATGCCAAAGGGGGAGATTGATAATCCTAAGAGTTGATTTTATTGTCATTAGTTATGAGGCAATCATATTTTTTGTCAAAGTCATTCGGTAATGAAGAAAAGACAATTTGGTAAAGTAGAGAAAGTTATTAGGTAAAGGAAATAAGAAGACAAGGAATTTTGATAAAGAAGAAGCAAGCATAGGCATTGAGAAAGGCATAACTGAGAACCAAGAACCGAGTTGTACTGAGTACAAAACTAAGAAGAGAAGACAACTACCGAGTTAAGGAAAATGTGGTTACCGAGAAGAACATACCAACATAAGAAGATTCCTATGTACATTGAACCTAGACATTGAAGAAAAAATAGTTTACCAATCTCAAGCAGATCATATAACAAAAAAATTGAGATTGAAATATAATTATTACACATGATTATGATGTGATATCCACCAGTGAGAATTAAGGATAAAATATACATTGGAAGATTAACCAATGATAGGACCTCTTGAAGATAAGATTTTAGAACATCTAGCATTGCTTCAAGAATTGTATATATAAATGGATCAGAGTATGAAGGTAATACGAGGTGAGAGTGGCATGTATGAAT
>BSBK01013819.1:0-10000 GCA_027943335.1 Chamaecyparis obtusa | reverse complement strand
GTTGGCTCAAGATAACCTTTGAAACCCGAGTAGAAATTTTGAAGAAAATTATTTTTTGCCATTTCAGGTGGCCCAACTTCTGAAGACCATAAGTCATCACCCGTTGACCCGATCGGCTATTATAACCCCATTTCAAAAATGCCACGAAGCGCTCTACAGGCTTGACCCGCATAAGTGCCCGTCACCCAAATTTTTGACCTCATCCGGGGCCTCTAAAGCCTTCAAAACTGAGTTCAAAGTTTCTTTACCCTGCTGCCAATACCGAAAATCTTCAATATCTTCCAATATACACTTGATCTGGCAATGAAACTTTACTGGCAGACTTATATGACCAAAATGAACCTCCAAGAAAGAAATTAGATCATTCTGAGCACATACAAAAATTACCAAAAATAGTAACTTTCCATAAATAGCAGCTCTGCACAAAATAACCCTTATTGAATACAAAAATAGAAATATTTTTGGGTGATGCAAGATTGCTCTTACACCCAGGATGCTCCTGCATCAGACATCTGGGGTAATTTGAGAAGTGACCTTGTCACGACTCAGGTGTGCAGAGGAAAACCAAGACAGTTAACCTCCTCCTTTGTTAGCCATGATGAATCTTCAACAGGTCGTCCTTTCCACTTGACCAGATATTCTTCATATGTCTTGTTCCTTGTGCTTCTGCCAACATGACTATCCAGTATATCTTCAATCTCCTTAGTGTCTGAACTAGTTGCTGGAATACTCCACTGTGCTGCTATGATCTCATCTTCAACACCTCCTTCATGATACTCTGTCAGATCTGAAATGTTAAACACTGGTGAAATATTTAGCTCAGTAGGCAATTCTACCTCATATGCATTTCCTGAATCATGTTTCTTTAGTATCTTACATGGTCCAAACTTCTTCATTTTCAGCTTGTTATATGTACCAACTGGAAACCGCTCCTTTCGCAAATGAACCATGACTTCATCACCAACTTGAAATTCCTTATACCTCCTTTTCTCATCTGCCTTAGCCTTATACCGTGCGTCCATCTTGGTAATATGCTTCCTCACCTCCCCATGGATGTTCTTCAAGTGTTCTACAAAATCCTCAGCTTCAGCACAACTTATTTCTCCTTTATCTATCTTCCGTCAATTCAGATGCATTTCTTGGACTACTTCCATATACAATCTGGAATGGTGATTCACCAGTGCTCCTGTTGACAGAATTATTGTATGCAAATTCTGCCTATGGTAAAATCAAATCCCATCCCGTTGGCTTATCTCCAACCAAACATCTCAGCAAATTTCCCAAACTCCTATTCACCACCTCTGTCTGTCCATCAGTCTGTGGATGATGTGATGAATTGAACTTCAAATCTATCTTCAACTTCTTCCACAATGTACGCCAGAATTATCCAACAAACTTAGTGTCCCAATCTGAAACTATGGTCTTTGGAAAACTATGAAGTCTCACTACTTCTCTGAAAAACAATTCTGCTACATGAACAGCATCATTAGTCTTCTTGTAGGGAATGAAATGTGCCATCTTGGAAAATCGGGTCAACTACTACAAAAATTGAATCATGCCCCCGCTGAGTCTTCGGTAAACTAAGAACAAAGTCCATGCTGATATCCTCCCAAGGCTTCTCTGGTATAGGTAGTGGCTGATACAATCCCGTATTCTGCTTCACTCCTTTCCCCATCTGACATACTCTGTAACTCTGTACAAACTTCTTCACATCTTGCTGCAACTGTGGCCAATAATAATTCTCACTAACTAAACCAAGGGTTTTATCACGACCAAAATGTCCAGCCAATCCTCCACTATGCTTCTCCTTGATGAGATTCTCCCTCATAGAACTTCGTGGAATGCACAACTGACTCCCTCTGAATAGCATATCATCCTGGATGATGAAGTCCAACCATTTTGTCCTGTCTAGAGTAATAGGTTCTGTACAAGCTTTCCAAGCTTCACCAAAATCAGAATCCTCTGGATACAAATTTTTGAGTTCCTTGAACCCAACCACTTCAATCTGCATTTCTATCAGCAATAGTTGCCTTCTGCTAAGAGCATCTGCAACCCTATTAGACTTTCCACTTCTGTGTTTCAAAACAAATGTATAACTCTGCAAAAACTCAACCCATTTCAAATGCCTTTGATTCAATTTTCCTTGACTATTCAACTATTACAAAGCTTGACGATCAGTATACAAAAAAAACTCCTTAGGAAGCAGATAGTGCCTCCACTTCTTTAATGCCTGAACTATAGCATAAAATTCCTGATCATAAACATAATACTTCCTCTTGGCATCATTTAACTTCTCACTGAAATACGCAACAGGTTTACCTTCTTGGCTCATAACAGCTCCTATTGCAGTACCACTAGCATCACAATCTACTTGAAACACCTTATTAAAATTTGGAAGTGCTAAAACAGGTTGTTCTGTAACTTTTTATTTCAATAATTGAAAACTCTTTTCTGCCCCATTAGTCCACTTAAACTCTTTTCTATCCCCTCTCATTGTTTCAGTCAAGGGTCCACAGATACTGCTAAAATTTTGGATAAACTTTCTGTAAAAGCTAGCCAAACCATGAAAAGATCTTACCTCAGTAGCACTCCTTGGAGTAGGCCATTCAAGGATAGCCTGTACCTTCTCTGGGTCCATTTTTAGACCTTCTGCTGAAACTACAAATCCCAAATACACTAACTTTTTCTTTACAAAACTGCACTTCTTCAAATTAATCAACAATTTCTCTTCTCTCAGCTTCTCAAATACCATACGAATATGCATCATATGCTCCTCCAATGTCTTACTAAAGATAAAAATATCATCTAGGTAAACAATGACAAACTTACCCAGAAATTTTTTCAGAACCTTGTTCATGAGTCGCATGAAAGTGCTCGGTGCATTGGTTAGCCCAAAAGGCATGACTAACCACTCATATAGTCCTTCCTTTGTCTTGAAGGCAATCTTCCATTCATCTCCTTCTTTGATCCGAATCTGATGATATCCACTTTTTAGATCTATCTTTGAAAAATACACAGCTCCACTCAGACAGTTTATAATATCATCCATTCACGGCAATGAAAACCTGTACTTGATTGTGATCTTGTTTATTGCCCTAGAATCTGTACACATCCTCCATTCTCCATTCTTCTTTGGTGCTAATACCGCTAGTACAGCACAGGGACTCAGGCTCTCATGGATCAATCCTTTCTGTAACAACTCATGCACTTGTCTGTTCAACTCCTCACTTTCTGCAGGTGTCATTCTGTGTGGTGCCTTGTTCGGCAAACTCGCTCTTGGGATCAAGTCCATCTGATGACTGATCTTCCTGACTGGTGGTAATCCATCAGGCACATTATCGGATACAATATCTTGAAACTGATTCAACAAATCTGCAACTTCTACAGGAACATCTTCTACTTCCTCTTTACCAACTTTTGGAATTAAAGCAAAACATACATGCTCATGCCTCATACCATCTAGGAAATTTCTTCCATCAACAAAAGTTATCCTTGCAGTACCACATACCTTTTCTTCAGTCTCCTTCAATGGTTTTAGCTTATGTCACACTCCCATCCTTTGTTAGGGAATAGGTATTCGCACGACCATCATGTACAGCACATCTGTCAAACTGCCATGGTCTACCCAACAACATATGACATGCATCCATAGATATGATATCACACAATACCTCATCTTGGTATCCGCCGATCTTGAACTTTACCAGGCACTGTTCACTGACCATGACTTTGTGGTCATCCTGCACCCAGGGCAATCCGATATGGATGTGGGTGTTTCTGTCTCTTGAGCTTCAACTTTGTCACCATCTCTTCTGACACCAAAATTGTTAGTGCTTCCACTATCGATAATCACATCACAGCATTTACCCTCACACTTGCATCTAGTGCGAAACAGGCTCCTCCTTTGTTTAGGTTCATTCTCACCACTCAGCAAGACTCTTCTATTAATTAGCATTTCTCCTCTTTTAGCATCTTCAGAATTTGATGATCTAGCATCTTCATTGACATATGCAACTTTGGCCTAGCCTTCATTTCTCCTATCTATTCTGCCTTCGCGCTGAGGACATTCAAATGCCCTATGACCTTCTTCTCCACAGTGAAAACATGTTGCACGGAAGCCACCTCTTCCAGATCCTTGTCCTCTTCCTCTTCCTCTTTGATCTCTATTATTTTGATCCTGGAAGCGATTGAAATTATTTTCTCATTGATTCTGACTGCTACCAGCCTCATCCTTCTTTTTCGGATCTTCATTTCAGCCACCATATGACCGTCCACCAGATCGTTCACCGCGACCTCTTCCGTTTTGTCTGCTCTCAAACTTCTTGTTCAGCTTTTCCTCTACTTTTTAGGGCAAACTGGTATGCCTCTTCAATACTGTTCATTCGAACCAGATTCAGCTCCTCCTGAATGCTTGGCCTTAACCCATTAAGGTATCGGGCAACTTTCTCCTTATCAGCTTCTGCATGGCCTGTTCTGATGAGAAGTCGATAGAATTCATCTGTATACTCCTGAACAGATCTTCCCTGCTTGCTTCAAACTCTACATTTTCTTCAGTAGGTCAAGCTCATAATCAATAGGAATGAACTGTCGCTTCAATTTATCCACCATCCGATCCCATCTCATGATTTTCTCCTTTCCCCTTCTATTTCGCTCCAACTGAATCTCTTGCCACCATATCTTCGCATGACCTTTCAGTCTCACCTTCGCAAATTTTACCCTATCAGGATCCTCAACATCTTCATACTCAAAATATTCTTCACATTCATTGATCCAGTCGATCAATTCCTCTGCGTTGAGATTTCTAGAAAATATAGGAACCTCAATCTTAGGTCTTTTCCCAATCTTGGAAATCGCCCGAAAAAGTCTTTCTTCCTCTTGGTTCACAATTTCAACTTCTCCTTCTTGACATTCTTCTTCGGCTTCATCTTCACTTTCATCTCTGACATTAAGATTTATTCCTCTATGAATCTCTTCTTGCAATGCTCGCACTTGTCTATGCAGCTCTCTACCTTAGGTGTCACAGCACCAGCTCTTCCGCCATGTTCTCTTCGTGGAGGCATTTTCTCGATGCGCACTGAAACCCTAACCACGATCCTGGTGCAAACTGCCTCACAGTCGGTGATCTATTTACACACTCAAGAAAACTTTCTCTGATACCACTTGATGAAGGGTGCTCCCCTTAATACCACAAACACATAACAGAAACAGAGAAACCACAACAATATGCAAGAACAGAAAATCAGCTTCTTATTATCTCCACAAAGGTGGGAATTACAAAATTTTAGAATTACAATATGCAAAGCCACATGGGCATTCTCTTACAATATTCTGTAGGACAAAGCCTCGAACCAATACTCAGATCTACTACCCAGAACTATTCTGAACTGCCTAAGACAATAATACAGCCTTCATTATATAGGCAATTTTCCACCGCCTGGGAAGGTTCCAGAATTTTAGCCAATAAGGCCGACCAAACTTAGAATTATTTTATTTTACGTTTCATTACATCATAGTCGGCTCAAGATAACCTTTGAAACCCGAACAAAAATTTTGAAGAAAATTATTTTTTGCCATTTCAGGTGGCCCAACTTCCGAAGACCATAAGTCATCACCCGTTGACCCGATCGGCTATTAGAACCCCATTTGAGAAATGCCACAAAGCGCTCTACAGGCTTGACCCGCACAAGCGCTCGTCACCCAAATTTTTGACCTCATCCGGGGCATCTAAAGCCTTGAAAATTGAGTTCAAAGTTTCTGTACCCTGCTGCCAATACCAAAAATCTTCAATATCTTCCAATATACACTTGATCTGGCAATGAAACTTTACTGGCAGACTTATATGACCAAAATGAACCTCCAAGAAAGAAATCAGATCATTCTGAGCACATACAAAAATTACCAAAAATAGTAACTTTCCATAAATAGCAGCTCTGCAGAAAATAACCCTTATTGAATACAAAAACAAAAATATTTTTGGGTGATGTAAGATTGCTCTTACACCCAAGATGCTCCTGCATCAAACACCCGGGGTAATTTGAGAAGTGACCCTATCACGACCTAGGTGTGCAAAGGAAAACCAAGACGGTTAACCTCCTCCTTTGTTAGCCATGATGAATCTTCAACAGGTCATCCTTTCTACTTGACCAGATATTCTTCATATGTCCTGTTCCTTGTGCTTCTCCCAACATGACTATCCAGTATATCTTCAATCTCCTTAGTGTCTGAACTAGTTGCTGGAATACTCCACTGTGCTGCTGTGATCTCATCTTCAACACCTCCTTCATGATACTCTGTCAGATCTGAAATGTTAAACACTGGTGAAATATTTAGCTCAGTAGGCAATTCTACCTCATATGCATTTCCTGAATCATGTTTCTTCAGTATCCTACATGGTCCAAACTTCTTCATTTTTAGCTTGTTATATGTACCAACTAGAAACCACTCCTTTCGCAAATGAACCATGACTTCATCACCAACTTGAAATTTCTTATACCTCCTTTTCTCATCTGCCTTAGCCTTATACCATGCGTTCATCTTGGTAATATGCTTCCTCACCTCCTCATGGATGTTTTTCAAGTGTTCTGCAAAATCCTCAGCTTCAGCACTACTTATTTCTCCTTTATCTATCTTTCTCAATTCAGATATATTTCTTGGACTACTTCCATATACAATCTAGAATGGTGATTCACCAGTGCTCCTGTTGACAGAATTATTGTATGCAAATTCTGCCTGTGGTAAAATCAAATCCCATCCCGTTGGCTTATCGCCAACCAAACATCTCAGCAAATTTTCCAAACTCCTATTCACCACCTCTGTCTGTCCATCAGTCTGTGGATGATGTGATGAACTGAACTTCAAATCTATCTTCAACTTCTTCCACAATGTACGTCAGAAATATCCAACAAACCTTAGTGTCCCGATCTGAAACTATGGTCTTTGGCAAACCATGAAGTCTCACTACTTCTCTGAAAAACAATTCTGCTACATGAACAGCATCATTAGTCTTCTTGCAGGGAATGAAATGTGCCATCTTTGAAAATCGGTCAACTACTACAAAAATTGAATCATGCCCCCGCTGAGTCCTCGGTAAACCAAGAACAAAGTCCATGCTGATATCCTCCCAAGGCTTCTCTGGTACAAGTAATGGCTGATACAATCCCGTATTCTGCTTCATTCCTTTCGCCATCTGACATACTCTGCAACTCTATACAAACTTCTTCACATCTTGCTGCAACTGTGGCCAATAATAATTCTCACTAACCAAACCAAGGGTTTTATCACGACCAAAATGTCCAGCCAATCCTCCACTATGCTTCTCCTTGATGAGATTCTCCCTCATAGAACTTCGTGGAATGCACAACTGACTCCATTTGAATAGCATATCATCCTAGATGATGAAGTCCAACCATTTCATCCTGTCTAGAGTAACAGGTTTTGTACAAGCTTTCCAAGCTTCACCAAAATTAGGATCCTCTGGATACAAATTCTTTAGTTCCTTGAACCCAACCACTTCAATCTGTATTTCTGTCAGCAATAGTTGCCTTCTGCTAAGAGCATCTGCAACCCTATTAGACTTTCCACTCTTGTGTTTCAAAATAAATGTATAACTTTGCAAAAACTCAACCCATTTCAAATGCCTTTGATTTAATTTTCTTTCACTATTCAAATATTGCAAAGCTTGATGATCAGTATACAAAACAAACTCCTTAGGAAGCAGATAGTGCCTCCACTTCTTTAATGCCTGAACTATAGCATAAAATTCCTGATCATAAACAGAATACTTCCTCTTGGCATCATTTAACTTCTCACTGAAATACGCAACAGGTTTACCTTCTTGGCTCATAACAGCTCCTATTGTAGTACCACTAGCATCACAATCTACTTGAAACACCTTATTAAAATTTGGAAGTGCTAAAACAGGTTGTTCTGTAACTTTTTGTTTCAATAATTGAAAACTTTTTTCTGCCCCATTAGTCCACTTAAACTCTTTTCTATCCCCTCTCATTATTTCAGTCAAGGGTCCACAGATACTGCTAAAATTTTAGATAAACTTTCTGTAAAAGCTAGCCAAACCATGAAAATATCTTACCTCAGTAGCACTCCTTGAAGTAGGCCATTCAAGGATAGCCTGTACCTTCTCTGGGTCCATTTTTAGACCTTCTGCTGAAACTACAAATCCCAAATACACTAACTCTTTCTTCACAAAACTGCACTTCTTCAAATTAATCAACAATTTCTCTTCTCTCAGCTTCTCAAATACCATACGAATATGCATCATATGCTCCTCCAATGTCTTACTAAAGATCAAAATATCATCTAGGTAAACAATGACAAACTTACCTAGAAATTCTTTCAGAACCTCGTTCATGAGCCGCATGAAAGTGCTCTGTGCATTGGTTAGCCCAAAAGGCATGACTAACCACTCATACAGTCCTTCCTTTGTCTTGAAGGCAGTCTTCCATTCATCTTTTTCTCTGATCCGAATCTGATGATATCCACTTTTTAGATCTATCTTTGAAAAATACACAGCTCCACTCAGACAGTCCATAATATCATCCATTCGTGGCAATGAAAACTTGTACTTGATTGTGATCTTATTTATTGCCCTAGAATCTGTACACATCCTCCATTCTCCATTCTTCTTTGGTGCTAATACCGCTGGTACAGCACAGGGACTCAGGCTCTCACAGATCAATCCTTTCTGTAACAACTGATGCACTTGTCTATTCAACTCCTCACTTTCTGCAGTGTCATTCTGTGTGCTGCCTTGTTCGGCAAACTCGCTCCTAGGATCAAGTCCATCTGATGACTGATCTTCCTGACTGGTGGTAATCCATCAGGCACGTTATCGGATACAATATCTTGAAACTGATTCAACAAATCTGCAACTTCTACAGGAACATCTTCTACTTCCTCTTTACCAGCTTTTGGAATTAAAGCAAAACATACATGCTCATGCCTCATACCATCTAGGAAATTTCTTCCATCAACAAAAGTTATCCTTGCAGTACCACATACCTTTTCTTCAGTCTCCTTCAATGGTTTTAGCTTATGTCACACTCCATCCTTTGTCAGGGAATAGGTATTCGCACGACCATCATGTACAGCACATCTATCAAACTGCCATGGTCTACCCAACAACATATGACATGCATCCATAGATATGATATCACACAATACCTCATCTTGGTATCCGCTGATCTTGAACTTTACCAGGCACTGTTCACTGACTATGACCTTGTGGTCATCCTGCACCCAGGCAATCCGATATGGATGTGGGTGTTTCTGTCTCTTGAGCTTCAACTTTATCACCATCTATCCTGACACCAAATTGTCAGTGCTTCCACTATCGATAATCACATCACAACATTTACCCTTATACTTGCATCTAGTGTGAAACAGGCTCCTCCTTTGTTCAGGTTCATTCTCACCACTCAGCAAGACTCTTCTATTAATTAGCGTTTCTCCTCTTTCAGCATCTTCAGAATTTGATGATCTAGCATCTTCATCGACATGTGCAACTCTGGCTTCATTTCTCCTATCTGTTCTACCTTGGTGCTGAGGACATTCAAATGCCCTATGACTTTCTTCTCCACAGTGAAAACATGTTCCATGGAAGCCACCTCTTCCATATCCTTGTCCTCTTCCTCTTCCTCTTTGATCTCTATTATTTTGATCCTGGAAGCGATTGAAATTATTTCCTCGCTGATTCTGACTGCTACCGGCCTCATCCTTCTTTTTCGGATCTTCATTTCGGCCACCATATGACCGTCCACCAGATCGTCCACCGTGACCTCTTCCGTTTTGTCTGCTCTCAAACTTCTTGTTCAACTTTTCCTCTACTTTTAGGGAAAACTGGTATGCCTCTTCAATACTGTTCATTCGAACCAGATTCAGCTCCTCCTGAATGCTTGGCCTTAACCCATTAAGGTATTGGGCAACTTTCTCCTTATCAGCTTCTGCATGGCCTGTTCTGATGAGAAGTCGATAGAACTCCTCT